>JADRCH010000348.1:101575-161483 GCA_019843965.1 Rhynchomys soricoides | reverse complement strand
ACAAAGCAGAAAGGAAGCAACAGGCTGCTGTGTCCTGCCAGCCCCAAGGCATCTCCCCATGGGTTGGCTGTGACACCAGGTTGTAGGCAGCAAAACTGCCTTGAGTGAGCGAAGCAAGGGCAGACTCCATAATCGTTAGTAGCTATGTCTTCACAGGCTCAAATTCAAGATGCCTATTTGTCCTGATAATAGAAAGTGGGACAAGGGATTGAAATAGGAGACCATTCACGTAATACAAGGTGTCTGGCATTCCTGCCCCAAAAGTAACTTTGTACTTTTCCAGTAGAGAAAAACTTAGTCACTTAGACTCTGAGTCTGACATCTGGAACTCTGGAGAAGGATTAAGATGCTTTCTGGGATGTGGGGCTCTTTGGATATCGGAGCAGCCCATTGCACCCCCACCTCATATGTCTGAACTGTTACATTTCGTCACTGTTCCGTTTCCCCCATTGCCTTGCCTCTGGAAGAGTCTAAGTTATATAAGCCTGGTCATAAAGTCCCATGCATGTAGGGAGCCGAACTGGAGATCACCAGTGAATGAGGGCCCTGAGAACACCTGCCCACTCTACCAGCCTGGACACCATTTGAGATGTTTATCTGCAGAAGACAGCTACTCAGCCAGACCCCGGTGCTCTTCACTGCCCTATGGCCTTGGTTCTTTTGAAGCAAAAAGGGAAGCTCTATAGCTCTGAATAATTTCAGTTTTGAAACTTAAATAAAGCCCTGCTCAATACCAAAAAAGTGCTAATAATAACAACGGCCTACAACAATTCATGTGTGTGTGTGTGCGTGTGTGTGTGTGTGTGTATGTGTGTGTGTATGTGCGTGTGTGTGTGTGTGTGTGTGTGTACCATTGTAGAGTCTGCACAAAAGAATGTTTGATCCTCAAACTCTTTCTTTCTAGATTTATTTATTTTATTTATTTGAGTCCACTGTCGCTCTCTTCAGACACACCAGAAAAAGGCATCAGATTTCATTACAGATGGTTGTGAGCCACCATGTGGTTGCTGGGAATTGAACTCAGGACCTCTGGAAGAGCAGTCAGGACTCTTAACCTCTGAGCCATCTCTCCAGCACCAATTCTCAAACTATTAAGAATGTGAAACCTATACATAAGATTTTTGAGGACTGCTAGGGAACAAAGGAACTGCACAGTTAGAGATGAGAGGATATAATTTCAATTTTCAAAAATAAAAATGAAATATACTTCATAAGATATAAACAAACAAGTGATAGTGATCCCAGGAAAAAAATCTCAGATAAAATACAAAGATTATGTGTATCTAGACAGAACAAGAAGGAAAGAAGTTGTCAGTAAAACCTTCTGTGGGTTTACTAAGATTGAGTCATATCAAAATAACTTAATTTCCTTTTATGATGAGGTTACTAAATTGACAAACCAACAAAATACCGATAATGTGCAACTAAAGCTTCAGCAAGTTTTTGGACAAAACTCTATCATTAAATCTTTGGGAATAAGATAGAGGAAAATAACCAGAAGGGTAATGTAATCAGGTGGTTTTAAAAATCAGTGGTGCTGGTGAGTAGGCCCCAAAAGGCCAGAATTCACTTTCTATTGATGTAGCAGAAAGATTTATTCCTTATTTTGCCCTGCTCAATGCTCTTAACACTGATTTCATTCAAAACCAGAGAACATTGTGGCAATCAATCATGTGGATGACACAATCCTAGGACAGTCTGCAAGGACTGGGCAGAACTGGGATCTAAAAAGAACCAGATGAATTCGCCAAATATAACAAAGAGGATAAACGTTGGGGCATGTGCTGGTCCAAACATGATCTGAGAACGTTTGAGACTATGAAGATCTAATTTAGTCACATTACCATGAGGGAAAAGGAGAGACTTAAACATTTTAGGAAAAAAAAATCCATTATGAGTTAGTTATTCGTGTATTTTGGCTGCCAAAAAAGCAACACAGTCATAAGCTACTTTGGTTAAATGAAGTCTCTGAAATAAAGAGGTAACTGATTCTATTCTGCTCCGTTTGTTCCACATCTTCAGTGTCCCATCTCAAGAGGCAATCAAGATATGAAAGGAAAAAAAAAATCAGGACCAGATCACTCGGGAAGTGGTTAAAGGAAGCGGATGGATTTTGTCAGGAGATGGTCTGAAAGAAAGGACACATGTGTGCAAAATACTTGGCTTGAGGAACTGTCACATGAATGAAGGTTCTGCGCTCCAAGAACAAACAGGAGCAGGGAGTTCAAACTACAGAGAGAGATTCCAGAGTTATATTGAAAAAGAACACTATGTAATCAGGGTCATACGGATGTGAAGCGTCCCTAGAAAGAACATGCTGTCCCTGGATGCTCAAGGAGAAGTTATACAGTATTTTCAGAGGGTCCATCTCCATCCTTCAGAGGAGACGAAAGCTTTCCACGGACATAGAAAGATTAAGAAACCTATGGGCAGCTCCAGGGTGCCTGCCTCCTCCTCCCCAGCTCCAGCCCTGAACTTTCTGTGGTAACACTCAGGGACATCTCATCTAACTCCTAGCTTTGCATTAAGAGAGGGTTCTACATATCAGGAAGAATGGAGGCTCTCAAAAACCTAGCTTATCATTCCCAAAACAATAGCCCATGAGTATTTACTACTTTATAAAATATGTAATCTGACTTCCACACTATGAGGTAGATAGGAAAGGCATCATTAGAAACTAAGGCTCAGAGAAAATCACTCAAAGCAAAATTAGTGGTAGAACAGAAGCCAAACCCAGGTCTTCCTGCTCCTGGTCCAAAACTGGTTCCTTAAACTGAGGAGTTTCACTGAGACAGAGAGACAGAGCCTGGAGCTTTGAGAGCCCAGATTAAGGTTACAGACTAGATTTTGGCTACTAGTTAGATTTTTTTGTTGCCACTGGCAGCTGTGTTTACCGCCTCCGACTGTGTCTACCATTGCCAGCCCTTGTATCTGCCACCTCCAGCTGTTATCCGAAGTCCCCAGCTGTTATGCCACCTCCTACAGCCAAGCCACTTTGTTCTCGGGGGGTGGCCAGACTCAGAAACAGATAAACAATCAGCACTCTCCACCCCCAAGCTGGCCAGGCCTGTGGGGAAAGAAAGCCAGCAAAAGTTCTGAAAGCGGTCTGTTGCTGCCTTACGAAAAACCTCACATCCTTTTTCCTCTAGAGGGTGCAATTTCGCCAAAACAGTGCCAGCCATGCACTGGGGTTGGCATCCTAAAGAACAGCTTGATTAGTGGGACTGAACCTTTGCCCTCTAAGAAGTGAGCTAATTCTCTTCCAAACAGATAGTGATGATCATTTCTCCAGCAAGTTCTGTGCCTATCTTCTGTTTCACACTGTCAGCTTCCCCTGAAGCTGGGTTTCCTTACCTACAAGCTCTTTTATTTTATGCCAGTGACTTGTGCTTCAGAATGAATGGATTTATCAAAGCCTTTCTCAAGTACTTGATTGCTCGTGAGACAAGACACAGTTCTTGTGATTAAAATTGGCCAAGGTCCTCCATTGTTTTGAGGATAAACTGCAAGCCTTTGGTATAGCGTTCAAGGTCCTCTATGATTTAGTCTCTTCCTCCTCCTCCTCTTCCTCCTCCTTTCTCCTCCTCCTTTCTCCTCCTCCTCCTCCTCCTCCTCCTCCTCCTCCTCCTCCTCCTCCTCGTCCTTCTCCTCTTCTTCCTCCTCCTCTTTTCTTCATTTGTTTCGTTTTCCAAGAAACGGTTTCTCTGTGTAGCCCTGGCTATCCTGGAACTAGCTCTGTAGACCAGGTTGGACTTAAAGAGAACTGTCTGCCTCTACCTCCCAAGTGCTGGGACTAAGAGCATGTGCCATAAACCCTGGCTTCTACTTACTTCTTGGCCTTACCCTTGACAGCCATCCCCCCACATTCTTAGGCTTCAGCTCTGCAGGAAGCCTACTGTCTGATTCTTTCTACCTTTGGAGCTGATTTTGTATCGCTCACATCTCTGGCTGTCTGATGATCTCCTGCTTACCTTACAAAGCCTGAACCAAGTGCTAGAGATTCCTTTGGATGCCTTCTTGGCCCTCAAAGAAATAGTTTTTCTGTATACTCCTACTCCCTCTGACATGCTTATTCTAAGTATGCTCTTGCCCAGTTTCTACTTTCTAACCCCATAGTGCTTTGCAATGTTTACTCGCCATTGTTTGCCATCTGTGTATAATTGAAGGCTGTGGAATATGCTTGCATCTGTTTCACTAGAAGCAAGTATGGTTTTTAAGACTGAGGAAGAGATGACTGAAGGCATCGTCTGGACAGGTCTGAGTGAGGCTGCCGCTTTGATGGAGCCCTTCAGGAGGAGCCATGGCAGGGAGGAAGGGGATCCAGGTTCACTCAGGCATGACTAATGCTGCAGATGCTTGCAGATCTTTTCAGAAAGTGGAGGAAAGACAGCTCAGAGACTTCAATGCCAGCCCTTGTATGATGGGTCAGCTGATTTTTTTTTTTTTTTCAGGAACATGGTAAAAGACTGGGTCTTTTAGGTTGCTGCAGATGGGAGCTGGGAGAGAAGTTAAATTAGTAGAGTGATTGCATAGCCTGTGTGAGGCCCTGGGCTTGATTCCCCAATACTGCATTAACCAGGAATGGTGGCACAGTTGTTGTCACAATGCTCAGGGAGATTGAGACAGAAGAATCAGAAGTTCAAGATTTTCTTTGGCTACGTAGCAAATTTAAGACCCGTCTGGGCTATGTGAGATCCTGTATCAAAATTTTAATTGAGTTGATTGATTAGCCCTGAAGTGTGCTGTGCTCTATCAGGTGGCTAGAAAGGATGGTTCAACTCCACACCAGAGACATCGGGTGGAAGGGCAGGGGATAAACCGTACCATTTCCTGAAACCTATCACATGGGAAAAACGTCCTTTCAACCCAAAGACAGAGCTTACTCCGTAGCAGTAGCAACCCAAGTGGAAGGAGCTTCACTATGTGAGCACTGAACTCACTCATTTCCAACTGCAGACCATCTCTCATTCTTCCCCGCCTGCCGCTCTCTTTGGTTCCCTAAATCATTGAAGGTGCCATTGCTGTCCCAGTTACTGACACTCAAGTTCTAGAACCACTTCAAACTCCCCTTCCTCCTCAGGCTGTGCTGTGGATGTGTTCCTCTCCTTTATTTCATTCCCGTCCTTTGGGGCCTTAAGGAGCCACGGAGGCACCTACGATTCGTCTCATATCTCCATTTTCTCTGTAACTCATCCTACATTGCTATCATGTTACTCTTAACTACACTTCTGGTGATGAGTCAATGAACGCTAATCTGGTATTTTCCAAAGCACACGTACCTTTCTTGATCATGGCATTCCTAAGAGAGTATAAAATCAGGGTCCTGAGGCTGAGCAGTAACAGAGCTGAAAGGTTAAAGTGCCTGCCTAGCATGGCTGAGGTTCTGGGTTTGTCCCCAAAGCACTGAAAACCATTATCATCCTTATTTTGTGATCGAGGAAACTGAGACTCAACAAGCTATGACTGTCAATCATGGAACTGGATTCATGATGAGGGTCCTCTGACTCCAGACACACCAACTTCTCATCACACTGTACCTGTCCCAGTTCCTTCTTCAGTTCAAAGAAAGTATTTCACTGGTCACCAAAGAGAGACTAGACTCAGTCGCCACCTGATGAGTTATGTGATCCACCCCCAGCCCGCCTTCCAGGTCTTATTAGCTACTACTCCTTTCTTGGGGCACACTCAAGCAAACAGATGCCTTGCTGTTGAAGCCCTACAGTGCTTGTACAGGCTTTCTTGCCCTCAACTACCCTTGTCTTCCAGGCTACCTGAGTTCATGACCTCTGTTCCATAAAACCTTCCCTGAACACCACAGCCTATTCCTGAGTTGCCGTGTATATGTATCTATTGAGTAAAAACAAGTTTTCTGAAGGAAGCACTGAAGTCTACTATATCTTGTTTCTAGTATCTTGTGATTTAGATACCAAACATTCTCTAAGAAAGTGCACGTATTGAAGACCCTGGTCCCCAACACAGCAGTGTTCAGAGGTAGAGATCTGACATGTGAGTGATATGATTCATCAGTGGATTGATTAACTGGCAGTTAAGAGGTGGGGCCTAGTTAGAAGTCGATCACTGGGGCATGACCATATCATGTCTCCCAAACCTTCCTCTGTACTTCCCCATTTCCCTGAAGTGAGCAATTTTCTTCCTCCATACGCATCTACCATGATGCTTCTGCCTCGCCACCGGCCTAAGAGCCACAAAGGTTACCACCTGGACTGAAACATCTCAAATGACAGCTCAAACATTTCATCCTATAAGGGCTTTTGTTCTGTTTGTTTGCTTGTTTTTGTCAGAGCAACATAAAAATGGATATGGCTAACAATTACATTATGCATAGAGAGGGCTCAGGAAGCATTTTGTTAAGGAATTAATGAATAGAAGATGGCATAGCCCTTTCTAGGTAGAGAAGTCAATCTCAGAGGATGAGAAGATGCCAACACTGTAGGGCGGAGGAACTGTGGAACCTCTTGTTCTATGTACAATGAATGGGACTCTGGCCCGGGCCTTGGGGACTTTTTCCTCCTCCCTTTTTGTTTGTGTTTTCTCTTGATTTTTTTCTGTGATTTTTTTTCTCATATACATGGAAACCCCAGATAGTTCGTTAGAATTACTAATAAGTATAAGAAAAAAAAAGGCATGTTTATCTGTGATGCTGTTGCTCACTACATGTGCAGTGTGCATTTTGTTTTCATGCACTTGTATAATAAATTCATTTTCAATATTTCTCCTGGGTACCATATTCTAAACAAGGCGCTGGAGTTATAGAGATGATGAAGTTATAAATTACTTTCCTTGAAGACCTTAGAGCCTAACATGGGAATCAATGATAAAACAGGCAGGAACCAGGGATGCACAGCTCAGAGTGTGTGAGGGAAGGAAAAAATGGCATGCATCCCAAGGGATGAGGATTGGGAGCTAACTAATACTTGAGCAACTATTGTGTGGTAGGTGTGGGACCGAGCGCTATATTTTTAATTATGTCACAGTTATTAATAATAATAAATATAACATTAATTAAAATTAATAATAACCAATGGTTTAGTTAATATTATTTTCAAATCACCATATATAACTGTTATGGTTTCCATATGGACCAGGAAATGTAGAGAGCAGCCAGGATTAGAACTTTTACTGCTATGCCCAAATGTCTCTTCGGGAGAAGAGAAGAGAAAGGTGATTTGGGGTCTAAAGGCAAAATTCAATTGGGTTTTGTAGGAAGAATCAAAAGAGAGCACGCCCAGTGAGGGGAGAATACTGAGCAGGAGCATACAACACTGGCAATGTCAAAGACAGACTAAGAAATCACCCATCTGAAAGCCCAGGAACGATGGAGGTGAATACTGATACCCATCTGGCTTTCTCTCTGTTTCCTGACTACGGATGTAATGTGACCTCACACTGCAAGTCCTATGCTTTCCTACCATGAAACCCTCAGACAAGAGCCAAAATCAACCTCTCTTCCCCTAAATTGCTTCTTGCCAGCAACAAGCTACGTAACAATACAAGCCCACCAACACAATCTGTGGGCAGGCCATCTTCAGATAGCATGTATCTTAAATAAATGACCTAGACATGTGTTCATGCAGCACATTCTGGAGATGAAGTGAAATCATTGGCCACAGGATGAGTAAGGTCCAGCCTGGGAACGGACCCAGCTCTATCTGCTGGGAAAAGTCACTGCCCTGGGAAGCAGACGACTGAGTGCTGGTCTTAACTCTGCCAGCAGACTCTCTGTGAACTTGGATAAGTTCTTAGCCCTCTAAGCTGCCATAGCTTTCATTGTGGAAGAAGGAGGTTGTAGCAAATCCTCAATGCCTCTGCTCTAGCACACACTTGTTTTGCACCCAGAGACACCGGTAGCCTCAGGATTCACTCCAGCATACTCGCTGTGGATCTGGACTATAAAGGTCTTAGGAAGCCGGGCAGTAGTGGCGCACTCGGGAGGCAGAGGCAGGCGGATTTCTGAGTTCGAGGACAGCCTGGTCTACAGAGTGAGTTCCAGGACAGCCAGGGCTACACAGAGAAACCCTGTCTCGAAAAACCAAAAAAAAAAGTCTTAGGAAAATAATATTTACTTAGGACCAACACAGCCCTCAAGAATGTCGAAAGCGTGGCTCCTGTGGCTCTTCAGGGACACCTCTACCATCAGAACGCACCGCTGGGTCCGTTTGGATATGCTGCACTAAAAGAAGGGAAACACACTTTCTGTTGTAAATTCTCCATCTGGTGGGATGGTGGTACACACCTGTGAGGCCAGCATTCCAGAGGCTGAGGCAGGAGGATGGTGAATCTGAGGCCAGCCTGGGCTATACAGAAGGAACCTATCACAAAAACAAACGAACACACCTAGCCATCTGGCTAACGAGTTCTGGTTCCATCCCTCCCACTGGAGAAAGGAATCAGCTACTCAGACCCCTCTTACCGTGGTATCATCTCTTCTTTGAATACCAAATCCCACTTAAAAAGTGATCTCAGAGGCCTCCTGGGGAAAGTGGCTAGGTCTAAAAAGAAGTATTTCTGGCTTCTAAATGTTCTCAGTGAAAGGAAGGAAGAGAAGTGAAAGGGGACGGTAGAAGAGCAAAGGGTAATGAGAAAAGCTCTCAGGGTTATGTAAGCCCTCGAGGGTAAAAGAATGGGCTTGGATGTGGGTTCTTTCGAAGCTTATTGTCGCTATTCATCAATCTCTCCTACCCTTTCCCCAGTGGAAATAGACAAATAGAAATGGAGCCAGATGCACACAGATCTCGAGGTGAGGGAAAAGGGGCCAGTGTCTGTGTCCTGGGGGCCTGCCTTCCCAGCTGAGTCACCGCTGCCTCTGTCCCTCACCCTTGAGCCTCCTTCCCCCTGGCCCTCCCATTCTCTAGCCTCAGCCTGACACCAATGTCCTGGCCCAGGGAAGAATAGGCTTTTCTTCCCTTGTGTCAACGTTTGGAAAGTTCTCATGGTTTGATCAGAAGGAAGGATTAAAGCCTTCAAAGCATTTCCTGGGAGCCTGTGACCTCTCGATGGCCCTCCTGACCCCCCTCTGATCCTTCCAGTCAAGAGTGGGAGGGACAGAGACATGGGGCCATGTCAGATGTTCTCCTGTGTTTAGACACCACCACTGCCTGTCAGTGTGGGCTGATCAGGACCACTGGTCCTTCCTCCAGCTTGCTCCCCAGACAATGCCTTCTGACCCCCTTCAGGAAGGGAACCACTCCCCACAGGGAACTCCAGAGGTGGCATCTCAGAGAACCCATTGTCTCTGCCTGGGAAGGGAGGATGACCCCTTGGCATGCTACCTCCTTGTGTACCTCTCAACTTCCCGCATCACCTTCAGCATTCTTCCCCCCTGATTTGTGGTCCAGCCGTGGTATCTGCTCTTAGCTGTTGTCTGAGTCTACAGAACTGCACATCCTGAGCTCTTCAGTAAACTAGTCCTTTGTGAGGACTTGGCACCACACAGAGTTCAACTGAGGACAGAGCTGTACTACTACCTCCTCATTAGCCTTGGCTCCAATGGTCCAGAGAGCCTCCAAACCTGGCCCTGTATGAGTCTTCACCTCAGGACATTTGCTTAGAGATGTTAACCCATCCTCATTTGTCTTAATGGAAGAGTCAAAAAAATTCAACTAACAGTATGATTTAGCAGGAAACATTGGGTAGGAAAAACTCCATTCGTCCCAACACACCCCTGGGGAGGCAGGATCTTATGTAGTCCAGGCTGTCTTTGAACTCATAATGTGCCTAAGGATGACTCTCGCCTCTATCACCCAGATGCCAGGGTTACAGTTGTGCAGAATCGTACCCCATGAATGCAGTGTTTGGGGGATTCGTGCATGTCGGGGTAAGTACTCACCAACGAAGCCACAGCCCGGCTTATATTTTCTATCAGCAAGATATGAGACACTGGAGCAGTTCACAGGGACACTGGGGGAAAGCTAAAGTCTAGGTTGAGTTAGGAAGAAACTGGATGCTAAGCAACATATCTGTTTTAGATCTCTTCTCTGTGGGTCGCCTGTATGTTAGATCTCAAATCAGTCACAGCTTAATCTTGAACTCCATAAAGAGATTCTAATCCAACTTTTGTCTAATGCTATTGATTGAAATAATAAAACTCATTTATGTATCAAAAAAAAAAAATCTCAGAAATGGGAGAAAACTACAAACTACAAACATCATTCTCCTATGCTGCAGATTTAAGTCCTGGCCACCAGGGGGCAGGGTTCTCTCGTCTGGCAGGCGGCCCTCAGAGTTTCCTACCAACCCACTTCTTTTACTACTAGGTTGAACTCTATGTAATCGCAAATTATAAATAAACAGATCACATATCGTCAATATCAAATGATTCAATAACATTAGCAATTCATGTAATAGTAGCAACCACCTCTGGCGAGCAGAAATTTGCCTTCGGGGAAGCACCTACACAAATTTACAACCCTTCGTTTGAGTCACACAGCCACACTGGGAGGCAGATGGGGAAATTCCCTCCAAGGTCAGATGTGTTCCGTTTGTTAACTCTAAGGGCGTTTTCTCCGTTCTCAACCCCAGCATTGGAGACTGATGACGGGTGGTCCCTTCCTGGCACATTCTTTAGGTGTTTGTTTGTTTGTTTGTTTGTTTCAATTGCAGTGTGGTGGGAATCCTGACTTGTAGAACTTCTAGGCTTTAAGATTCTAGGCAAATCACTTGAGTTTCTGAGCTTCCATGACCTTCATCTGCAAAAATCAGCCTAAGACACCGAGGGAAGGGGAAAGGAGAATTGTATGAGATCGTGAACGAACGTACGAGCTAGTCGTGAGTTCGGGAGTGCTAAGTATGCAGTCTTGTTTCTTACTGACATCACATTTCCTAGGTTCCCTCCACCTCTCTTTTTAAACGCTTATTACATTTATTTATATGGGCGCTATAGCACACACGTGGACATCAGAAGACATCTTGTCAGGGTCAGCTCTCTCTCTCTCTACCATGTAGTTTCCCAGGTATCAAACTCATATCTTCAAACTTGGCTGCAGGCCCCATTCCCCACTAAGCCAGCTCACCTACCCTCTGTTTACTTTTGATCTCTTTTGATGAGGTCTCTTCCCTCCCACTTCCGGTTGGCATTTCTTATGCATCACCTGCCCCCTTGACTCTGGTTCCTAACAGTGCTACCCTCCCTGTCTCCCTGTCTCCACCAGTCCTATGCATTCCATTGTCACCTCTGCCATGTATGTCCAAGTACTTATAGGTTCCCTCTATCTGGAAGATTCCAATTTAAAATATACAGATCCATGATGCCCTCTCCTCAAGAATTTCTCGTGCCTTTCCCTCTTGTTCAGAGACTTGTCATCCATTCATTCAGTGCCCAAGCTGGATATCTGGTCTCTCTCTTGCCTCTCGGCCCATTGGTCACCAAGTCTTATCAATTCTGTCTTTTTGTGAATCTCCCCATTTTCTGAGGTCCCCATCATTCAGCCTTGTGTTCTCTTTCCCCTGAAATGGCGCAATGACTCTCTGGTCCTCCTACCCCAGACTCTCGTCCCCATCCCCACCCCTCAGCTACACGGAGCTCTACACCCCATCCTGATCCATCATTCAGCACAGGCTTGAGATCCGTTCAGTGAATTATTTGAACTTTGATGACACAACAGCTTGACATGGTACTCAGAATCTTTCACCACCATCTGCCCCTACCTCTCCCTGGAAGCCTCTCCTCCCTACACTCCTGTTTCTGCCATGGAGAACACTACCTACCCTCCCCCGCTTGTCTCCTTACCTGCACTTCTGCCCCTCTCTCTATGGAACGCCACCTCTGCCCCAACTCTCTACCACACCCTCTTCCCTCTAAAATCTTTTCATCCCTGAAGGCCCTGTCCTGGTCCTAGTGGTCTCTGCCCCAGAGGCTGCTGCTCCAAGCTCCCAGGTAGAAATATTTAGACTCCCACTGTGCTCCTGAGACACTGTGCCCCAGTAAAGTCAGAGTCTTTACCTCAGGCACGTATTTAAGCCTGTAGTTCATTTAATTGTTTGGTGTATATGGACTTAATTTTTATATGTAGGGGTGGATTCTGGGCTATAGATGTCAACAATACAGCCTGTAAGAGCCATCTTCACACACACACACACACACCAAATATCACTGATTCATAAAAGTACTTTTTTTTTCTGGCTGAGCCTCAAAATCTTATAACGTAGTGATACTGAAACTCACTTTCAAATGGAGTCAGGCTAACAAATGGAAGCTCTTTTTTTCTCCGGTGCTTCCATTTAACAGCCAAAAAAATCTTTCTGTTCTCTGTCGGCACTGTTTGTCATTCTGTTCTTTGTCAGTTAGGAGTCATGGGAACCTCAGTCAATCTCTTAATCTCTCTAAGGCTCAGTTTCCTAATCTAAGGAGACAATACACTTTGATTGTGTGCTCAGGATTACAAGAGATAAATAAAGTATGTGGAATCTGCTAGGCCCTTATGCAAATAAAGCCATTATTATTATTGCACTTCGCAGCTGAAGAAAAAAAAGTTCCCCAGAATTAGAGGAACTAAGACTTGGAAAGGTAAGGTGGCTTGCTAACATTTGTTTAATGGCAAGTCAGAAGCTCTCTCCAAGTCTCACGGGACTTTTACTCATATTGCTTCTCTGTACCCCAGAGGGCTTAATGTCACTCAAGCTGAACCAAGACATTATTACTGCTTTCTCTAGGGTACCTGCAATTGGCAGGGTAGAATTTACTATAGCCTCTGAATTCGAGGGGCTTCTAACCCACTCCTCTATCCCAGCCCCCCCCCATTCCCAACATGAGGCTTCTTCCAGAACCCCCTCAGCCTGCCAAGAGCCAGGAAAAGCATGCAGCAAGAAAGACTGAACAGAATTCCTGGACGTCGGCTTTCTGGCCTCTCCCTACTACCTTACCAACTTCCAAACTTAGAGGCTCCAGGAAACTAGCAGGCTCCTCCAGGCTTATGACACCCAGGCCCTCAGAAGACTATATTCTGGCACCTGAGACACTAGAGAGGCTCTGAGCTGACAGGATTTACTCCTTAAGAGTCCTGTGATCCCAGTCACAATCTTCACTCTAAAGAGAGAACAGGATGTGGTGATGCAGGCCTTTAATCCCAGCACTTGGGAGGCAGAGGCAGGCAGATCCCTATGGGTTCAAGACCAGCCTGGTCTACACTGTCTCAGAGAGAGAAGGGGAAGAGAGAGTGGGGGGAGAGAGAGAGAGAGAGAGAGAGAGAGAGAGAGAGAGAGAGAACCCCTGACGGTCCCTTCTCTATGCGTTTGCTACTCAATCATCTTGAAGTTATATTACCTAATGGTGAGGGAGGGCTTGACCTGGTTGATGGAGGGCCCAAGAGGCAAAAGCAGAGACAGAAGAGCCACTCTCTGGAGTGGACACGCCGTGCCAGGATGGCTCCCACAGTGTTCTATATTGTCCTCTCCTTGCACTAACGGCCACCTCTATCTTCCCCCAAATGAGGAGCTCGTCTGAATTCTTTTTTATTTTTAAAGCTTATTTTTAGTATATATGTTTTGTATGCATGTACGTGTGTGCTTTAGATCCTCCGGAACTGGAATTAGAGACAATTGTGATTGTCATGTGGAGAAGCTGGGAATTTAACCTTGGACCTCTGGAAGAACAGACTTAACTGCTGAGCCATTTCTCCTGCCCCTGAATTGATTCTTAATCTGTACTTTTTGTTCATTTTTGTGTCTTCCTCAGTGCCTGGTATTTACGGACTTAAAAGAGTCCCTAAGTGGAGGTTCAATGAGTTTGGCCTGTGAGACCTACATGGCAGAAGGGGAGGACCAACTTCTACAGATTGTCATCTGCCCTTCATGCATACATACCCATGCACACATGATTGGCTCTCCATTATTACTTTTGCCTCCCTTAGGCCACCGTATCATGCTTTAACCTGGCAGATCCTCCTTCTTAGCACCTTACAATAATCTAATTATTAATCTATAATTAATATTATTAGAGATTAATCTAATTAATCTCTGGGCACTGGGGGAGGGGGCACTGACTCCCCCCCCCCCAGCTTTTACTCTGGGCTGAGAGCTGTGTTCTATTTAGTGCTCCGGACCATGTTGCAGGTCATTCTTAACCTCACCTCCTCAGGATCACTCTTGCTTTCAGAGTAAGGGTGGACATATGGAGAAACTGAGGCTGCGGTCAGCATGCTCAATGCCAGAAATCCCGTTTTCCACGGGAGGTAGATGATTCTTTCATGGTGTGAGAAGGGAAAGCAAATGCAAAAGCCTGACCTAAAACTGCTGAAGCTTTATCCTAGATCAAGATGTCCTCTAGGCAGATCCAGTGCCTCTAGGACCCGTGAGACCAAGGGAAGAAGAGAGAGTCTTGAGTGAAAGGAAGTGAGACAAGCTGGGAGGAATGGGTTGAGGAGACGCCGGGGGTGGGGGTGGGGGGACACCTGTCTCTAAAGTGGGCAGATGGGATGATGTCTCTTACAGTCTGACCTTTGCTGACCTCTCAAACATCAATATTCTCTCTCTCTCTCCCTCTCTTCCTCCCTCCTCCCCATCCCCTCCTCACACACATCCTCTATCCACTAGTCATGCCAAACATCTCTTACTTCAGGACCATACTCCAGGAAACGAGGACCTCTTCCAATCC
Source organism: Rhynchomys soricoides (assembly GCA_019843965.1). Lineage (NCBI taxonomy): Eukaryota > Metazoa > Chordata > Mammalia > Rodentia > Muridae > Rhynchomys > Rhynchomys soricoides. The sequence continues at coordinate 146,875 of JADRCH010000348.1, read as the reverse complement.
TGCTTTGCTGTCTAAGTTCTTCACTTCCATCGGGATTCAGCCTGGATGTCACTTCCTCTGGAAAACTTTTCAGAAGGCCTCCAGTCCCCCTCCCCCACGTGGGTGGTACCCTCATCCGTGTTTCCATGGTATCACCAACAGCCCTATCTCAGCTTTTCCCACCTGCTAGTATTTTGCTGCTTGCTCTGTGTAAATATGGTGTGAAGATCAGTCCTCCCCAGGAAGCTGGGGACAGCATTAACTTCTTGTTAATGGCATGAAAACTAGACTTAACTGACTTTCTCAGGAGAGCTTCTGAGAGGGCTTCTAAGGGACACTGCTGGCTGAACCCGGTCTGTGCTGGTCATCTTGCCCTGAGTCAGAGGATGTTGGTGCTGGGAGGTGTATCTCGTTTAGTCCCCTCAGTGTACTGAAAGCTTAGAAAAGATGTGCAACTTTCCCAAGCTCACACAGCTTGCCAGCGGGCATCCTGCTTTACATTGGCATCCTGGCCTTCCTACATCCGGTATCCCTGGCCTTCATCCCACCTTCTTTCTTCCTCCTACCAGAGCTGACCCTGGAGTCCTGCAGGGACAGTTGATTTGCACCTGGAATGTTATCCACGGAGCTTGTCCCCTGTCCTCATCAAGCCTGGGATATGTTTGCTCTGACTCTCTCATCCATTGGGCCTCAGGCCTTCCCACGCCTGCAGTAGCCAACCCAGAAACACACGGTAAGAAGTGAAACAGATATTAGTGAGGCTCCTAGAAAGGAGAGGGGGTGCATCTGATGACACTTTCTCTTCAGGCTGTGAAAACAGCCCAAGAGTTCCTCTGAGACATTTGGAAATCCCACTACAGGGTTCTGAAGCCATTCGGGCTATTGATTAGGCCACCCAACCTTTGTTGAGTTGGTGATTACAGGGGGATCTTCCTACCAGAGACTTTCCCTCGTTCCTTCCTTCTCCTGTGCCTAGTAATACCTCAAACCCAGGAAATGCTTTAAGGCAGTGTTACCCTCCTGTTGCTTAAGCAATTTCTACTTCTGCTGCTTCTGCTGCTGCTGCTGCTGCTGCTGCTGCTGCTGCTGCTGCTGCTGCTGCTGTGGCTTCTCCTTCTCCTACTTCTTTTTCTGATTTTTTTTTTTTTTTTTTTTTTTTAAGATAAGGTTTCTCTGTGTAGCCCTGACTTGTCTTGGAACTCACTCTGTAGACCAGGCTGGCCTCAAACTCAGAAATCTGCCTGCCTCTGCCTCCGAGTGCTGGGATTAAAGGCGTACGCCACCACTGCCCGGCTTCCCTCACACTCTTTAACCATATTCCACTTGAGAAGGACGGGGATAGGGTGAGCGTGGGTGGCATGCAGATTCTGAACAGATACAGAGCTTCATTCAGAGGGTGTCTCATCATAGCCCCCCTCAGCTAACTGCTCTAGTCCAGCAGGAGGGGTTGTGGGCAGGTTTCATTCACACAAAAGGAACATTTAGAGGCAGGCCCAAGAACACAACTAGAAGGGACAGGTGAGGTACAGAGACTGGAAGATAAGGTGATTTAGGCTGAATCCAGTAGCCAGAGGGGGAGCATCTAGATCAGGAGCAGAGGGGAGGAATAGAAGGAGCCTGCAGTTCTTTCATGCATTTCTTACATAAGCAAAGCATCGTGGAGATTGGTGTGCAGTAACTGCTATTGGCTTGCCTTCTGCTGAAGCTACTGCAGCAGGGCCTCCCAGGACTCAGCGAACCTCAGAAGTCAGTTCAGCCCTGAAGTCCCTTAAGTGCCCAGAGGCCTTCCTTTCTCCCCTTCTTTACGGCACCCACTCCAAGCTACTAGAGAGATGCCCCAGATCAGAATCCTAGCGGAGGCACAGATGCTGTACAGACACTGTACAGACAGGGATAGGAAAGGGCAGAGCTGAGCACCACAAAGACTTGCAGAGAACAGTGGCCTCTCAGCTTTAAACCCAGCTATGAAGCTGAGGGATTACTCTCTCCAGCTCTCCAGAGTCAGCGTGGGAGTTGGGCTGATGGCAGAATAGGAAGTGGAAAGAGATAGCAGGTTTGCTCTGCTCACAGTGACCTTCTGAAACCCTTTCTGAACCCAGAAGCCTAGTGAAGGTTTCTATCCCTGCTGTTCTCTACTCCCAACTGTTACCATGCCCACAACTTCTTCCTGAAAAGGGTGAGTGAAAGACAGCTACAGTAAAATTCCATAGGAGCAGGGGACCGGCTGAGTAGAACCAGAAACATCCAGTTCAATGAATGAATGAATGAATGAATGAATGAATGAATATCGAAACTAGAGGCAAGAGATAGCCCCAGTCTGGTCACCAGCTACCTCCCGCCCTTTCTCACACCTATTCAGTCTTGCCGATTTTTGTCCTGTCTCTCTTTTGTCAGGCCCATGAGGGATTGGGATGTTCTGGAGTACCCTGCAAAAGATAATCTACCAGGGCCTGCACCAGATCAGGGTATGTTAGCTACCGTGTATATACATATCTGTGTGCTTGATTCAGAGCTCAGGTGTGGATCCTGACCCACCAGCCTCACTCCAGGGCTGGGGCAGAGGTGGGAAAGTTGTTCTCAAAGTTTGGCGGAGGTTGTGCCCGTGGTTAACGTATAAGCTGGTACAGTCTGGGGCAGCAGGACATTTCCCGCCCCAGGGCCACATTCTTGAGGTCACAACAAGTGCAAACTTGTTACAACCTGTGTCAGAGCAGCAGAGGGCATCGAAGGGTGGGGAGGGGGATGGTACTGAGTTGCCAGTAGCTGCTGGAGGAGGGTGGAAGGGAAAGGGGTGAGGTGGGGGTGGGGGTGGGGGAAAGGTGTGCAGGTGCATATGCTGACAGAAGGTGGTATGGACCTGTGGTCCTTGAGCCCCAGTCTGCAAGTTGTACCGGGCACATCTGCTTGGCTGTGGACTTTGAGCGGGTGTGGGGCCGCATAGATGAGTGTGTGCCTGTGTGTCTCTGCATATATGAGCCATGTGTCCATGAGCTGGGGAAAAAAAGGGGCTGGGCAGTCACCAATCCAGGCTGGGTATATAGGAGACATGGGCAGGCTGTGTGTACCCTCTTCTGTAATGGGCCTCACAGACCTGCATTCCAACTCCCTCCACAGACCACCCCCACCCCTGTGGTCCCGGCTTTGCCCTCCACAGTCAGCTCTGTCAAATGTCCATCTCACCAGCCTGTCCAAAGGGGGAGTGTTGTACTGCCTACATACTCGCCCCCCCTACCCTGGGTCCACTCCCCCATGCTCTCCGGACACTGGGGCGGGTGAGGGGTGGTGGGGGGAGGTTCTGAAAGCAGGTGACTGTTTGGGGGAACTTGGGGACAGAGCCCCATTGTGCCCTCCCCGGAGCCGCCTCAATGGAGCTCTCTGACACAAAGGGGCTTTGACAATGGGCAGGACATTAGTATGCAGAGCCAGCCCCTCAGCCCTCTCACTGTCCCACAGTCCAGGGGCGGGAGCCGGAGGGCTGCTGGCAGTGGGAGACAGGGTGGGGCAACGCTGAGACTGGGGAGATTTTAGCCTTAGCAGCTCCCCGGGGGTCACTGACCAAGAGCTGGGGGAAGCAGATTTGACTAGGGCCTTCAAACTTGCTGCTGACTGAAGAGACCAGTCTAAACAGGGAAGGCTTGGGGGAAGGTGTTGGGAGAGGGGCTGTGAGTGGGAAGTCTGAGTCCACCCACCCTACCTCCGTCTTTCCCTTAGTCAAGGCAATTGTGCGGGTAAGATTGTCTTTCCCTTAGTCAAGGCAATTGTGCGGGTAAGATTGTGAACACCAGCATGTGAGGAAGGACCCAAGCCAGAGGTCAGAGCCACAGCTGGTAGAGGCCAGAATGGTCAAGCTTCAGGGGTAGAGGAATCTGAACCTCTGAAGTTCAGGATGCTCAGATTTAGGACATGGCCTCTGGTCTGCTGCTTCCTGAATGCTGCCCTTTTATTCTGCATGGATGGGTAGGTAGCTAGTGTGACATCAGGCGTCTTTTGTTATAACTCTATATTCTTTGAGACAGAGTGTCTCACTGAACCTGGAGCTTACCATTTCCCCTAGGCTGGTTGGCCAGCAAATCGTAGGGATCTACTTGTCACCACATTATGTCATGTTTCCCATGGGTGACAGAGATCCGAACTTGGGTCCTCTCGCAAAGCAAGCACTTTCCCACTGAGCCATCTGCCCAGTCTAGTGCTGCCCTCTTGTAAGACTCCTATGCTGCTGCTGTGGGGACAGAGAAAGCAGGTACAGTAACCAAGAACAAGCAATGGTCATTGCCCTTTGTGCTCTTCCGGGGATGTTAGGCTGAACCCACAAAGGAACATCACCTACCCAGCTAAGTGAAATTAGCCACAGGACCAGCAAGCCAGGATACTCTGCCAAAAGCTGTGCACACCTGTTTCCAATTCAAATCCACCTCAACACAGGCCAGCTAAGTCCGGGGTAGGGGTCAGGGCAAGGGCCTTGAGGCCTGGGTTGATGGGAGCTTTTAGGAGGAGGATTAGAACCTGGCAAGAGACTATAGGCAACACGGAGAAGAGAAGGACACACCCAGGCTGCTGTGTAGTTTAATCAGATTTCCCCTGGTCTGGACCCCAGACAAGCCCCAACAGAGAGGGTGGAGGGTACTTTACAGAGATATAAAGAAGTTTGAGCTTAGTGTCATCCCACCGGGTGATGATGGAGCTCACCTTTAACCCCAGCACTCCAGAGTCAGAGGCAGGCAGATCTCTGAGTTAGAGGCCAGCCTGGTTTACAGAGCTACAGAGAGAGTTCCAGGATAGCCAAGGCTACCCTGTCTCATAAAACAAAAACAAGACAAACAAACCAAAAAGTCTTCACAGCTTCTTTGTAGGTGATACCAGAAAGTCCTCCCTCCTAGATACTATCTCGGCTACTTCTAAGGGGAGGTAACCTGCTTCCTCCTTCTCCCTTTGAAAACTAACCCCTAGCTCATGGTGTGATAGAGAGAACACAAGGCTAGGCGTAAATCAGACTCGAGGTTCAAGACTAAACAACTCAACTTTCCCTGGAACCTAGCATGGGTCACTTGCTCTCCGAGCCAAGAGATGTCCTCTGTATCATGGGAAGACCTTGTCTGGGCCTTACCATTTCTTGGTCTGCTAGGCAGTGAACTCAGACACTGGAATGCAGCAGCTCCCAGTACTAAGTATCGTCCTAAACTCCTTTCTAGCACTGAGTCAGGGGCACTCTAGACAGTAGATGCCTACTTACTCATTCTCTGTTGGAGGAATTGAGCCTAGGGCTTCTGCCGCTAAGCCATATCCCAGTCTTTATTTCCCCTTTTTATTTTGAGACAGTCTCACCAGGTTGATCAGACTGACCCTGAATGCACTGTGTAGCTCAGACAGGTCCTGAACTTGTGATCTTCCTGCCTCAGCTTCCTGAATGCTGGAATTAAAGACACACATCACCATGCCTGGCAGCAGATTCATTTTAAAGGCTCCGTTTGGTAGAGGAGAAAGTAGAAACACCGGATATTAAGGATTTACCTGAGGTCACATAGCTAGTGGATAGAGGAGCTAAGGTTCACCCTCAAAAAAGCTAGCACCCTCCAGAGCACACATAAGCTAACCACTGCCCCCATCCCATCAGCCCAGTGAAGACCCTGTTGAGGAGCATCAGCCAAGACGCCCAGATCTTTATAAATGTCCCCTGCAGTCACTTAAACTGGCAGTTCTCGAGGGATGGCTCAGGAACCCACAAGGCTTCCTGAGATGCTTTCGGAGGCCTTCTGAGGTCGGACCCATCCTTGTCATCATGCTAACGTTGCATTATTTATTCTTCCCACTTTGATTATTTCAAGGGTGATCAGCTGAGCTTCCCAGGGGGGTACGTGGCACGCGATATTGCAACATAGTAAATGCAGAAGCGAATAGAAGGAACCGAGTGATTGTTTACTGAGCTAGACATTAAAAAGATTTGTGGGAATAAAAGCCAGCAGCACTCCTACTAATCCAAAGCTTTATAAAACATGGCTAATTTCACTTAAAACCTCACAGCAACAGGCAATGGGGTTATCACTATTTTTAAAATTAGTTATGAATGGTCTTAATTCTCCTGGGCATTCCTTTCTAACCTACAGCAGATCAACAGATACAATCCATGAAAATAATGCCCTTTGGAGCCCTCAGGAAAATTTAAGTGTAAAGAGATGCTGAGATTTAAAGTAATAATAATAATAATTTAGAGCCACTACTCCAGACAGCCTCAGACACTCACCTTCACCTTGTATACACTGACAGTGTATCTGTTTTAATTATAAGACCAGCCAGGTTTAGGCATGGGGGTGAGGTGCGTACCTGGATCTCAGAGTTAGGACTTGGGAAGAGGAGAAGAGCTGAGGTGGCTAGGGAGAATGTGACCCTAAGAGGCCAGGCTGACACCCCCTTTGAGTGGTGTCCACACATCTCTCAGTTTGCACATTCCTTCTCAGAAGTGTGGACAAGACAACAGGACAGTCCCAGACTGGACTTTGATCAGCTGACAAGCCAAGCTCCAGGCTGGAGTCCCTCTGAGGGACCAACAATGCTTAGAGGACAAGGAGCTGGGTGGGGTCCAAACATCTGCTGCTTTTGATCTTAGGGTGGCGCTGTCCCCACCAGAGGACTTTGAAGCTCCCCTGAGAGTTATGTAATGGTGTCTGTGGTGTGTGGAGAATGCCCACTTAAGTCTCAAGGCACTTCTCCCAAATGAGCAAGCACAGAGTCAAGCCTTTTTTCATTCCTGGGACTCAGCTCTCTGTTGGATTCCCAAAAGCCGATGGTGCCTTTTCTTCAGAAGGTCCTCAGTATGACAGGGACACAAGCATGTCCTAGAGAAACTCATAAGCAAGTAAGAAAGACAGGATGTCCCCTCTGACATTTGTCATGTATGAGGCATCCTGGGAAAAGTCAAAGTTGGAAAGATAAAATGAGACGTTTGAGCAGAAAGAAACAAGAGCGTGGTCGTTTTCAGGCAAGTGGACCTTGGAAAGGCTTGCAGTGGCCAAGAGTGGGTAGAAGAGTGAACTTGGGGACAAACTGCCCTTGCAGACCTGGGAAAAGATGGGGTTCAGGAGTGGAGGTAGAAAAGGCAGAAAGTCGCTTGAATACCGTGACTGGAAATCTCCATCTGATGCTAACAGGCACGGAAGGGGCAAGATGAAAAACCACTGCTCCATGGTGGCAGTGCCAAACATGGAGCAGCAAAGTGAGGAATTGAGGAGAGAGGCCAGAGTCTCCATGGAGGCCATCATTAGCAACTACTGATGAGATTGACAGGCTGGTCAAAGACGAGAAACAGAGAAGAGCATAGAAGCCAGCTGAACAGAGATGCTTAGAGACCAAGAGACAGGTGGGCAGGCTGGGGATGAAGCTCAGCTGCGGTGTGTGTTTGCCAAGTGTATACAAGCCAAGGGTTCCACCCTCAGCACCACATAAAACCAGGCCTGGAGGGAGATGTGGTGATACCTCTGTGGCTATAGTCATAGCACCTGAGAGGTGGAGACGAGACGGGAGATTCAGAAGTTCAAGATCATCCTTGGATACACAGCAAGCTTCATAAGACCTGTCTCCAACACACACACACACACACACACACACACACACACACACACACACGGCTAATGAGAGGGCTCATTAAGTAAAGCACTTGCTACACAAGCATGAATGGATACCCAGCACCCACATAAAATGCCAGGCACAGTGAGCATGCCTATAATCCCAGTACTGGGAAGAACAGAAAGATCCCTGGGGCTTGCTGGCCAGTCAGTCTGGCCGAGTTGGTAAACTCCAGGGTCAATGAGAAATCCTGTCTTAAAATATAAGGTAGACAAAGATTGGGGAAGACCTCCAACATCAACCTCTGACCTCTACATTCATGCATCTGTATATGCACACACGTCCACACATGGACACATACATACACCATACAAAAGAGAGGGGAGACAGGGCCATGTCTGGGAACAGAAATACAGGATGATAGATAGCCCAGATGGAGGGATAGAAATTGGTATCTTTGGCTAAGAAGTAGAGGTTGTTAGGAGTGAGAGATTATCTAGGGGAGGGAGTGGTATTCAACAGATCAGTTATTCAATCTGAAGACAGGAAACCTGGCACAAATTTCATGGGAAGAATGGGCTGTGGCATGAAGGCCCTGCTTCTGGCAACAGCCGGTCTGTTGGCATGAAATGGGACCCCCGTGCTTAACTTCTCATAATTCTTCTGCCTTCCCAGATCCAGGGCAAAGTCAAAGAAAACCGCCATGGAGGGCTGGGACTAGTCCCAGGTGCCAGTAAAGATGACAGAGTGGAAAGTCTTGGAGGGTCTAGAGAATGCCAACAGCCAACTACACCTTGTACACACCACCTACCTCCTAAGTCCTTTACAAATATTGACTCTTTTAAGCCTCACAACTAGTGTTAGCTCCAATGAAAGCGTGTGGTTATTGACTAGTGAAACCAGGACTCAGACCCAGCAAGGAGGACTCCAAGGCTGCGCTCTGAACCTCTGTTTATTATCTCTCAAGGTGAGATGGTCACAAGGGTTCCACTGCCATCCGTGAGAAGCCTCTTGACAGTCATCCCTGATAAAGAGCTTAACAGCTCCTCTCAGAAACCTTCATGATGGGCTATTTTGTTTGGAGCTATTTATTTTATTTTACTTATGATGGAGGACAGGTCACATATGTACCTGAATGCATACAACTCATGTGTGCAGGTGGCCAGAAGAGGGTGTCAGATCCCTTGGAATTGGAGTTACAAATGGTGGTGAGCTGCCATGTGGGTGAGGAACTGAACCCAGGTCCTCCATAAGAGTAACAAGAATATATTCACCAGAAATGTGTCTTGTTTTCTTTCCCAGTTGTCATTTCAAATGCCTTCCTTTTTATAGGGTGTCTTTCTTTCTAGACCTAATCTCTTTCCTTGTAGTTTGGTTGGTTGGTTGGTTGGTTGGTTTGTTACTGGAAGAGCTGCAGAAGTCCCATGTATTAACCCAGTTGCCTGGAACCCTCACTTCTTGAAGCTTCTACAGACCACATCGCTCAGTTTTGACCTCTCTCCCACATTCCAGAGACAGCCCCTCCCTTCCCCACCACCTCAAATCCCAGCTCCAGGCTGGCAGACACCCACAGGAGGGTTGCTCCCACAATCCTTTTCTGTTTGCCCTTTCAAGGGTCTGATGGGGGAAGGGTAGAGAGGGGCCACCCAGGACTTACTCTCTCTATGAAGAATGGTGACAACTTGGGCACTAGTCTCTGACAGGGGAGAAAATATCCCTTGGCCTCGGATTGAGATGGCAAGATGAATTCAAAAGCTCCCCATTCTTGGGAGTGGATCTAGGCAACTGACCTTCATTCTGTGCTAAGATATTTGGAGTCCAAAACTCCCCTTTCTGGCCAGTCTTCCTGCAGCTTCATCCCAATGGGGTGCCTCATGTTAGTCCTTCTCTCTGCCCCTTCCGGGGCCTCACTACTGTCCTGGACAGCTTGGCCCCAGCCAGGACGGTAGCACCAGTCAGGCAAGGGAAGAATCTAGGCCAGAGGAGGGAGGGAGAATGAAGGTTTTGTTGTTTGCTTGGTTTTTGGGTTTCGTTATTTTGGGTTTTGTTGTTGTTGTTGTTGTTTTGGTTTGGTTTTTCCCTCTCATCCCTAAATAATTTTTTTTTTTTTTGCAGAAAAATGTAGGGACTCTTATCTCTTTCTCTCTTCACAAGTGTTTCAGGCTTCAACCTGTCTTTGCATCTTCGTGTACAGAAACCCAGCCTAGAATACCCAGAAACCTCCTTCACGGAGATGGGCCTTGCTACATAACCCACCTACCAAAGCCTTTGAAACTGTTATTCTACCAGTCCCAGCACAAAGGAAAAGAACTTCATATGAGACCACCCAGATCTAAAGGTCCCAGTCTCCCTGGTCCCTAAGGAAGAGGGAGAGGATGGTATCTGGGTCTCCTGCCAGTCGCTTCCCTTCTAGCCCAAGCCAGCAAAGCAGGAGTATAAATGAGCTCATGCAAAGACAGTGCGGGGGGGCATAGAGAGAATTTGGGAAATGCTACATTATCTCTCACATAAATATATGCCCCCCAAAGACATATGGGCGCATGTTGGAGAGATGTTACCCCACACACACACACACCCCAGGGTAAGGGAAAAGGGTGGGATTCTGCTTTGGAGCTACACAAGGAATGGGACCATGCCCCCTCTGTCACATCCACCCCCAGTCAGTGGAGTCATTGCCATCTGATATCCACTGAGACAACTTGGCTGCTCTGGGCTCTGGATGGGGGCTGGGGGGATGGCTCAGAAAACAGCAGGTCCTTTCAGGACCCAGGTTGGCAAGGGCTTTGGAAGGCTGGACTGGCCCACATCACCCCTTAACTCCCCCTCCTTTCTTCCTTCCCTTGCCACCACCACCAAAGACTGGGCGGGTAGGTGGAGGGATTGGCACCGCCTGGGTCAAGCCTACTGCGTCTGCAGTCCAGCCCTGGACCTCTCCCTGGCGCAATGCCTTCCTGGCCCCTCTTCCCCTTTTCCTCCTTCCTGAAGCACCAGCTATGAGCCAGGACACCTGGTTCCTTCTAGGCTTGGTTCCCCATCCTCAGTCGACCCCCCGGGGACCTGACAAACCCTGCACTTTGGCAGAGGATGGAACCTCCATCATTCCAGGAACATATTCAAAACTCCTTGGAGATCAGGGAAAAGTGTTCACGATGAAACTCAGTTGAGCTCATGGTAACTGCCGGCTCATGGCACGAGCCTTTTCAATGTCTATTCTGTGCCTTCCACATAACCCCAAACAGGAGGCTCCCAAATCTTCCTTTACCATCTCCTGCCCTCTCGAACTAGCTAAATCGTTCTGTCCCACAAGGAGAAAAACATTTCAAACACTACAGTAAGGGCAGTCTGGCCAGAAACCTCTCATCAGAATTTGTATTGATAAGTAACCCAAGCAGGCATTAAGCTTTGCTTTCTCTTGGATCCATATCTGTCTTTATTTCTTTACACCCTCACCTCTTGGTCAGCCTCAGTCTGCACAGGGCACTTGAGCTACTGGATTAAAATCCCAAGATACCAGAATTCCTACCCCACACATTGTTTTCTTTTCCAGTCTGACCTTCTAGCCATTCTGAGGCTCAGGTCTCCTCCCTAGAATCAGTTCTGTCCTAACACGACTGCCCTTGGTTAGTCCCTGATGGAGGAAGAGGTAGAATAGGAGAGGGGATCCCTGGAGGATGAATTCATAGGCCTTAACCTACCTTGACTCCAGAAGAAACAGCTTCTCCTTCTGAGATTGGCCTTGTGAAGCAATTTCAGGGATTGAGGGACGTCGGTAGGGAGGGGCATCTCAAAGTGGGAACGCAGAAGGAAATGGAGGGGTCCCAGGCACATCAGGTTGACTGTGTCTTCTAATCTAATGCTTGCCTTTTTCTCCATATGTAAACTAGTGCTCAGAAGATCGTCAATGAGTGTCACTGTGTGAATGTCACTGTAAGGGGGAAGGGCTAGGAGCAGGAGTAACCTATCTCTACTGGGAGCAAGGGGCAGTGTTTCTGTGCCTGTGTGGGTGGGTGCAGGCTTATGTGTGGTAATTACTCTAGTAACTGGATGAGCCCAATGCAACTGCAGGTCTGACAAGTGTGGAGGGGAGGGGATATCATGGAAGCCCCTTTCTCAGACTGAAGGCCTGAGGTGACTAGCCTGAGTAAAGTACTCTTGATGAGGGGCCCTTCCCAGGAAAGTCCACTTAGAACTGCCAAGACTGACGGAGGGAGACCCGGATTGTACTGCTGAGGTTCAACCAGTTTTCCTAGGGACCAAAGGGTTAGGGCGACCCGATGTCGCTAAGTGGATAGGACCCAGCCCTCCTTCATCAGAGCCAAAGTCTTACCTTGGCACAGAAGTGGAGTGGCTGCTCTGATGAATCGCGGGGCAGCGGGACAGATGCACAGACGGGGCGGGCAGTAGTGGCGAGCGGAGCTGTGCGACAGGCAGGGCCAAGACTCTTAAAACCAGAGCTGGAATCAGATAAGGGTTTGTCCGGGGGCCGGGGCCGGGGTCGGGCCGGCCGGGGGCAGAGTTGGGCCGGGCCGGGCCGCCCCCTCCCTCTGCAGTGCCGGAGCCAAACTTTGTGTGAATGGAGGGGCCCAGCGGGGGCCGGGAGGGCGGAGGCGGGGGGGGGAGGAATAAGCTTGGAGCTGGCCAATGGCAGAGCCGAGCGCCAGACCCGAGCCTGGGGATTGGAGAGATTTGGGCAAGGGGCGGGGCGTAGGGGCTAGGAAGCGCAAACCCAGACGGACTAGGGCGCAGAAACACCCAAAGACAGAGACCCAGACTGAGTCCAGTAGAAAGAGAGATGAAGAGACGATACGCGTAGCGATAGAAGCCGAGCTGGCAAGATGACAGGGGAAAAGAGAAGAAAAGTGAGGCGACCGTGTCAGAATGGAGGAACCAGGACGAGGGCTGCGAGGGCGGGACTGGGCCCCAGTTAATGAGGTGGAAATGAATTCAGGACGGGCTGCGCCTGGGACCGAGACTGGCAGACTTGGCCTGGGTTCCTGGGGGCTTCAGGACTCTGGCATCCCGAACGATTTCCAAGTTTTTCGCTGTTTATGTAGAGCGTGGCGCGGAGTGCAAAAGCGGACCAAAAATCATCTCCACCTGTAGCAACTTCACCTGCAAGGAAAAATAAGCCGCAGTACGGTGCAGAGGGTGGGAGACAGCCAAAGCTGTGGAAGAAGAGGGAAGGGCGTTCTATTAGGGGGTCCCCACAAATGTTCAAGGAAAGAGATAATGTCTACGTACGTCCCAGGGATACAGGGGGCTCAGGTCCAAGGAGATGGCAAGTTCTTCCCAAGGGAAGAACACTGACGACAGAGGAACTGCCATTGTGAAGCCCTGAGAGGACACAGACGTGTACATCAGCTTAGGAAATAGCATTAGACTCTTCCCATCCGCTATGTACCCTCATCAAGGACTGCTCTCATTATCTGAATCTATGTTTTGAGTGATTTGCACCCACTATCTGATGCATGGCATGCACTAAAGCTGAGTGGTAGAACGCTTGTCCTGGGTTCCATCCATCACCGCCATAGAAAGAATAATGGGAGGGAGGGAAGGAGAAGAGAAGAGGGAGGGAAGGAGAAATGGGTCAGGGAAGGAGGGAGGGAGGAAAGGAAGGAAGGAGGGAAAGTGGGAGAGGGGGAAAAACAGAGAAGCAGGTAAGGAAACCCTCATTGGCCAAGGAGAGGGCTGGCTAAAGGCTAGTTCTTAGAAGTAAGGCTTGTTCAAGAGGTAGGGAAGACCTAGACTAAATATATGGTTGGTTGGTTGGTTGGTTGGTTGGTTGGTTGGTTGGTACATGATTAGCCTGAGGTTTCTGTAGGTAATGGAAAGCAACTGAGAGCTCTTGGGCACTGAAAATTAAAAATCATACAGAAGCTAGAGGAGATTAATCTGGAAGTGAGCAAGATGGTTTGACTCTGAGGGGAAACAGAAAGCAATTAGATTAGATAGATAGCAATAACAATAATGTGGGCATGAAGAGAGCCTGAACCAGGGTACCAAAAGCCAAAAGAAAAAACTCCGAAGGACCAACTTGGCGTGGTGAGTGAAGAGAAAGTCTTTGGAGATCACACTGGTTCTGGAAAACCAAGAGAACTATGAGCTCACTGAACCTCAGGGAGCAGCCAACCTGTTGAAGAAACAGGTAACGGGGGCTTTAAAAATGGTGAGTCAGAAGCTGAGAGGGGTGGGTGGAGGTCAGAGGGAAGAAGAGGCAGTCAATCAACAGCTGCTGCCAAAGCAGCTTTGAAGCCATGATAGCCAGGTCGTTCTCAATGAGGACCGTGCACTGTGGAAAGATAGACTCACCCAGAGTGAAGAAGACTTGCACTTCAAGGACTAGAAGAAGAACCCCTAAGAAGTCATAGTGGATGGGGAAAAAATGGGTTAAGAGAACAGGGTGTCAATGAACCAAGGAAGGAAGAAAGGACAAAGCGAGCAACTTAGGACAGTGTCAGCTGATGCAGAAAGGGAAGAATTGGGTTTGATAATGAAAAAGGCATTGGTGGCATCTGAGAGCAATTTCTTTTCTTATTCTTTCTTTCTTTCTTTCTTTCTTTCTTTCTTTCTTTCTTCTGTGCATCCCTGGATGTCCTGGAACTCTGTAAACTATGGTGACCTTGAACACAGAGAGATCTGCCTGCCTCTGCCTCCTGAGTGCTGGGACTAAAGGTGTGCACAACCCCTGCTCAATTGTAGAACACTGACCCCAGGTAGGACCAGATTACACAGTGCTGCACTAGAGTGTGAGAAAATGTAAACGATCACCCTTTTAAGGACTTTGCTTAGAAAGGAAAAAAAATACAGTTGTAACCAAAGCAATGGACCAGGAAATATCTTCCTGCCTGTTTCGTCTTTTCAAATTTCTGTGATCTTCTGCTCCTAGTGATGAGTGGCTACAGTAGGATGGTCTGAGGAGCTAGTGGTTTAGGCCTGCAATCCCAGCTGCTTGGGGAGCAGAAGCAGGAGGATTGTAAGCGCAAAGCCTTCCTGAGCTACAGAATGAGTTCAAAGCCAGTGTGACTAACTTAGCAGGGCCCACAGTCTTGACATTCAGAGATGGGAAAGATTATAGGACTGAGCTCAGACTGAAATATAAAATGAAGAAGGAACAGAGAAGAGAAGCCAAAAAACTGTCATGGTTTATGAAATCATTACCAGACATTTATCATGAATTTATTATTTTTCCAAAATTGTTACCCAAGTACTTGGCATCAATCGCCACCTACATGTCCGTGACTCTAATCCACCTGGACATAAATTTCAAACTTAGTACAATGTAGAACATCTTACCCGCAGGAGTGCTCCTCTTTGTCCCAAATCACATGACAATGTCACCATGGTCCAACTAGAAACACAGCAGTCATCTCAGCCTCCTTAGTCTTCCTTACAGCAGCAGCTCAATCCTTTAACCAAAGCATCTCCTTCCTAAACCTGCTGAGCATGCCCTCCTGCCTCTCTCTCTACAGCAGAGGGTCCTCTCAGCAGGGCTCCTGTAGCAGCCATCTAGTGCCTTAATCCCTCCAGTCTTAGTGCTTCAGCTCACAAACTCCTTTATGTAAAAACAATTAAGGCCAGCAAGATGGCTCAGAGGGTAAAGACACTTGCTGCCAAACCTGATAACCTGGGGTTAATCTCCAGTACTCACGTGGTAGAAGGTGAGACTCAACTACCAAGAGTTGTCCTCTGATCTCTACATGTGTGTTGTGGTACACCCACAAAAACAGACACAAACACACAGACACACAGACACACACACACACACACACACACACACACACACACACACACAGAGAAATGTAACTTTAATTGAGCTGGAGAGATGGCTCAGCGGTTAAGAGCACTGATTGCTCTTCCAGAGGTCCTGAGTTCAATTCCCAGCAACCACATGGTGGCTCACAACCATCTGTAATGGGATCTGATGCCATCTTCTGGTGTGGCTGAAGACAGCTAAAGTGTACTCACATATATAAATAAATAAATAAATAAATCTTTAAAAAATAATAATAATAAATCCACATTCTTTGGCATAGAACAGAAGGCTCATTATAACCTGGACAGACACCATTTTATCCTGCCTTCCTCACATCCGAATCTGTAGCTGCTTCCTCCTCTAATACCCATGGTTGTTAAGTCTTGTGTTCTCTTTCTGTATCTTTTTCCTTGCTCTTTGGTCACACAGTGACCAAGTCACTGAGTGTTGTGCAAACCTCTTCTTTACCCCTGTATTCTCTCCAAAGCTCTACTTACTGTCCAGTACCTGCAAGGGATTAACAACCTCACATGACAGGCCCAGACTGAACCCATCTCTTTTCTCCTCACCAAGGCTGGGAATCCTCACAGCTTCCTGATTTCTGTGTAACCCTTGTCAAGCAGATTGAAAAACTAACATTACGTCTTGGTCTTCATGCTTGCCTATGTTCCATTCTGTGTCATGACAATTCAGCCGCCAAGTTCTGTTGACTCTCCCTTGGTTATATCTCTCTAGGACACAAATTTTCATTTCTATGGCCAGAATCATAAACATTACCACTAGCCCAGGACCTAAGCCACCCCTCACTCTTCTCTCCAGTGTCAAAGGGAGACAAACTGCTTTCATTAAAGAAGTACTGTATAAAATCTAGAATCAAAACATTGAACAAAGTGTGGTGTGATGGTATACACCTTTAATCTCAACACTTAGGAGGCAGAGGCAGGAGACTCTGGAAGTTTGAGCCTCGTCTACATAACCAAGCCTGCCATAGCTCATAGCCAAGGCTACACAGCAAGAGCCTGGCTCAATAAAAAAAAAAAAAAAAAAAATCAGCAAAATCCTCCCTTACTGGTCCAAGCTCCTTTGCTACACATTTAGAGTTCTTCTTTGAAGGGGTGGTGGAAAGTGAGGACCGAAGGACAGACAGAAAACCCTGAAGTAGAAAAGGTCTCTGGATAAGCTCCTTCCTAATGGAGAAGAGAAGCCATCTGGTGAAGCTCAGCGTGTGAGGGTGTGAGATGGAACTGGGCAATTGGAGAGAGTTAGGTATTGTAGAACCCCAGGGGTGCGGGGCTGTGGTGGCTTCCGTGGCACTGTGATGTTCTCACTCAAGAGGGACTTAAATCCGGATTCCATTCTTAAACAATCACGCTTTGTAGTCTCTGTATACATTGTGTTACAGAGTAACTTTTTTAATATTTAACTTTTTTTTTTTTCCAAAAAGAGGTCCTGAAACACACTACAAGCAGAATAGCATCATAGGCAATGGGTGCCTAGCATGTTCATGTTTCTGAGTGTTTACTAGGCATGATAAACTTGATTTTGCTTGTTTTGTTTCAGTTCACGCTGTTTGAGACAGATGCTCCTCCCTCGGTTTTCTAAATGCCGGGATTACAGGCATGCATCACCACACCTAAATGGATGATAGATCACAAGGTGGGAAATCCCAGAGTCAGGGACCTTAGGTGGCTGACCTATTCACAGTATCATGCCAAGGAAGTGTTAAGTCTGGCATTTGAATTCACCTGTTTGACCTCGAAGTTTGTCAAAGGGTAATAGTAGAGAGCCCTTGCATGATTTAGAGAGACCCTCATTTTCCCAAGAGAACCAAGAGGTTCTGGCTCTTGGCCAAATGTCAGTATGAATAAACCTGCTGAGGTACGATGTGTGAGGTGTGGCCCTTACAAGAGAACAGAGCAATCCTTTTCCTGGAAGCCCTCCTTTTCTTTCAGGTAGTAACTGTGTCTTCCTTTTATGATTCATTGCTCCTTTCAGACTTGATCCTCTCACCACTGGCCTCTTTTCTTCTATTACCTCATTCAAAAGGAAGTCAGTCCCCCCTCAGAACAAAAGAGGAGCATGAGGTGAGGACCCTTTGCAGAGGGAAAAACCACAGCTGGGCGTGAGGAGAGAGAGCTTTGGCTGGGAGAAGCAGGTAAGTGAGGATGAAGGGAAGCAACTTAGAGGGGAGGCAGATCCTCAGAATGGGGGGCACTTGGGGAGTCATCAGAGCTGTCAAGAAAGAACAAGACACAAACATGAGTCCCAGGGATTCAAAGGAACATGTTTCTGCTTAGGTCCCACAGTATTAACACCATCCACTAAAAGTAGGAACACTCAGCAGGATGACAGACCACAGAGAAGAGAATGACAGTATTCAGGTGAGTCACTACCTTTAAGTACACATAATATATACAAGCCCATGTTTATAAGACTTAAGTTATAAATGACTAATTACATTACAGAAGGACTACGGAAGACAGAGATAGAGAGGGAGAAAGAGGAGAAGGAAGATGTTTTTTACCTATAAGGTCTATCTAGCACCTTTCTAATTGGTCCCTTTGATGGCAGTTCTGTTAACACCCAAATACACCGTGGAGAGGCAAGAACAGGAAGAACAGAAGTCTGGAATTAGGAAAGCTGTCTTAACCCTGACTTCTCTTGGGATGTTTTTCTCATCTGCAAACTAAGGTTTACTTCTGGACCACCTCTAAATGCTGGTGCATAAGTCCCAGTTTAGCTCTACCCAGCCCCCGTAGACTGGTAGACAAAATAGACTGGTGCGTAATTCTTCTAGGGCTGCATCCACTGTGACTTTACCTACTTTTATTTAGAGATGAGGTCTCACTATGTCACTCTGAATGAATTGCAACTCACCACACATACCAGGGTGGCCTCAAACTCACAGAGATTTACTTTCCAGTTCTTCTCACGTGTTGGGGTTAAAAATGTGAGCCACCACCCACAGAGCCCATGAATTGATACCAATTGTTATTTGGACTGACTTGACCTTCCTACTCTTCTTAGCTCGCATCCTCAACCGTCTTTCCCCCCCCCCCCGTCTTCCCTTCCATACTTCCTCCCCCATTTCCACGCTTTTGCCCAAGAAGTCTCATGATCTCGTTCAAGGAAGCTTTCCCGGGTTGGCTGACCCCATAGCTGGCAGCAAAGGCAACTGCTGCTGGGGTGAGCACAAGGCTCCAGTGCACTCATCCTGCACCCAAACTCAGAGCTGTTGGGGGAAGAAAGGGAATGTCCCTACCCTCACCTCAGACCAGCACCAACAAAATGCAAACCCTGCCTCTTCTGTAGGCTATCTATAAGAACTGAGATGTGGGAAGGGGGTTGCTGTTTGTTCTAGTTTGCACCAAAGTGTGTGTGTGTGTGTGTGTGTGTGTGTGTGCCTTCACTGTGTATGCATATGTGGAGACCAGAGACCAATGAGGAGATTATAGACGTACACTGTCATACCCAGCTTTTCTGTAGATGCTCAGTGAGCTCTTTGCCCACTAAGCTACCTCCCCAGCTCCGCACCTAGGCTCTTTATAGACCAGCAGCGTGGTCCCACTCTCCTCTATTTCTAATCTTTATTACAACGCCTCTGGTATATTGGGATTGATTTCTTGGAGGGCTGCTTTCATTTTCTTAGTGAATTAAATCTAGGATCTTACCTATTTTTCTGTGCACTGACAGCTTGTGACATTTTCTTTTTTATGCCTCAGTTCAACTCAAACAAGGAATTGAGATTAAACTTAACAAGTAAACTTAGCAAGCCCAGGATCTGGAAGATCTGGAAACTAGGAGAAAGTGTTGTCCTCTGTTAGCTAAGTTAGGTTCAGGGCAGCCAGGATGGAGTCAGAAGGCTGGCTGACAACACCAGAAGGCCACTGTCAGCTCTGTGACTCTCCCTCCAGAAAAAGGGGCCAGCTCGGTGCAAACATGTTCTTGCCCAGGAGTTTGGTTTCTTCTCACTGAGCGCCTGGCACAGTGGGACCAACATGAGCAGGCACTTGGCAAGGCAGAGAAAAGCAAGCTAGCAGTCCCCAGGCTCAGGTGACAGGGCCAGGCCCAGGAGACAGGGATGTTGACTGGGGCTTTAACAGCACTGTTGATGCCAATCTCGGGCAAAAACCTGATATTTCCACTTGGAATAACAAGAAACAGCCAAGAGGATTGGAGAGAGGTCAGTGGACAAGGAGAGCCCTCTGCAGGTCTTGCTGGGTGATGCCACAACAGAAGAGGGCAGGCCCTGCTGGACAGGGTTCAAGGAAGTCTCCTGAGATGATGGTGGTGGTGGTGGTCGTGGTGGTGGTGGTGGGGGGGGTGGCAAAGAGAAGGAAAAGGAAGATAGAGAAAAACACAATGTCAGGTTTTAATAAACCACCCTCAAGAAGTAGATACTATTTATTGTGGTTTTGATATGAAACACCTCTCCCCAAAGGCTCAGGTATTGGAGACTTAAGCCCCAGCATGTGGTGCTATTCAGAGGTGACTTTGTTGGTGGGTTAAGCCATGAGGCAGTAAGCAGTGGACTGTAAGGAGGTGAAAGCTGTCTGAGGAAGTAGGTCACCAGTGGTGTGCTCTCAAAGGTGGTTCTCAACCTTCCCAATGCTGCGACCCTTTAATAAAGTTCCTCATGTTGTGGTGTCCTACAACCATAAAATATTTTTGTTGCTACTTCATAAATGTAATTTTACTACTGTTATGAATCATAATGTAAATATTTTTGGAGCTAGAGGTTTGCTAAAGGCATCATGACCCACAGGTTGAGAACCGCTATTCTAGGGAAAAAAAACCAAACCCTCCTCCTCTCTACTCCTCTCTCATTGCCTCTCTCTCCCTACTCCTACCCACTCTCCATGAGGTCTGCTTTCCCCTGCTATCTACCAGGATGCTCGATCTCATATGGCCCAAGAAAAATGGAGACAAACCACCCTGGACTGAATTCCTCCTCTTTTAAGTGTGGCTTGGGTGTTCTGTCACAGCAAGGAAAAACAATACTACATAGCTAGTCTCATCTCTTAGATTCAAAAAACTAACATTTTCCAAACATAGTGGCTCATATCTGTAGCCCCAGAACTAGGGGAGCAGAGGACTCATTGCAGGTCCAAGGCTGGACTGGACTATGTGGCAAACTCCTGGCCCATCATGGAGTCCTAACAAGATGAGAGAGAGAGAGAGAGAGAGAGAGAGAGAGCGAGCGCAGGGGAGGGAGGGGGAGTGAGAAAAAAGAGAATATATGAAGTTATTTGCTCAAAGTCATGCATCAACTATCAGAGAAAATGGGATTTGAACTTGTCATTGCCTCTGAAGCTTATATTACCCCATACACCTGTCATATCTAGTCAGTACATTTCAGAAACTTCTCGTCTTCTAATGTGCCATTGTTTCTTCCTGTTCTTTCTAGTTATGTATCCTTGCAATGTTAAGGCTTAGGGGAATAGACAGAAAATATCTTGTGCACAACAATATTGGTGATAGTAATAACACCACCTTGAATTTATATACCACTCTTTGCTTTTAATCCCTGGGGCTAGTGGCTGAAGGCTGGGGATGTAGTCTGTGGTATAGTACTTGCCTAGCATGCACGAGGCCCTGGGTCCCAACCACAGCACTGAAAATAAATAAGTAAATTAGTAAATAAATCCTATGGGAAATTAACATTAAATTATTTCTACTTCTCCAAAATGTTTTTGTACTGGCTGGTTTTGGGTGTCAACTTTACATAAGCTAGAGTTGCCAGGGAGGAAGGAGCCTCAGTTGAGGAAATACCTCCACAAGATCCAGCTGTAAGGCATTTTCTCAATTAGTGATCAATAGGGGAGGGCCCAGCCCACTGTGGGTGGTGTCGTCTCTGGGCTGGGCATCCTGGGTTCTTTAAGAGAGCAGGCTGAGCAAGCCATGAAGAGCAAGACAGTAAACAGCACCCTTCCATGGCCTACTTTCCTGACTTCCTTTGTTGATGAACAGCAATGTAGAAGTATAAACTGAATGAACCCTTTCCTCCAGGACTTGCTTCTTGGTCGTGGTGTTTTGTCACAGCAATAGAAACCCTGACTAAGTTTCTTAATTTTTAATTGGTCATTTTGCAGTTGTTCTCATATAATTATGACCACCTTGTACAGATATGCTTAAAGATTTATTTATCTATTTTATGTATACTAGCACATTGTCACTGTCTTCAGAAACATCAGAAGAGGGCATTGGATCCCATTACAGATAGTTGTGAGTCACCATGTGGTTGCTGGGAATTGAACTCAGGACCTCTGGAAGAGCAGCCAGTGCTCTTAACCACTGAGCCATCTTTCCAGCCCCCTTGTATGACTATTTTATGCCTTGATTTGATTTCCCTTCTCTCTCTCTCTCTCTCTCTCTCTCTCTCTCTCTCTCTGACAGTTTTCTCATGTGACCGCAGCTGGCTTTGAACTTGATGTGTTCATCAGCCCAGGCTGGTCTTGAACTCCTGTTCTTGAAACTCTAGCTTTTGTTCTACTTTTTATGTAGCAGCTCTATGTACACGAACACTCGCATACATAACAGAGCGATGGCAACGCCTTCGCAGTAACCCATTATACTAAATGCTACAGATACCACACTCCTGCAGTGATGTGACGCTCTCGAAGCTGACAGTACCAAGTGCTGGCAAGGATGCAGAGCAACAGGCACGGGAATGTGTTGCTAGTGAGACTGCAAAATGGTACAGTCACTCTGGAAGATGGTTTGGCAGTCACCTGAAAAACTAAACGAATTCTTCCCATAGGATATTGCAACCATACTCCTCGGTATTTACTGTCCCCCAAAAGCTGAAAACTTGTCCAAATAAAAACCCTGCGCACAGGTGTTTATAGCAACTTTATTTGGAATTGACAAAAAAACTGGAAACGAAATGACTTTCAGTGGCTCAACGGACAAAGGAATGGCGGCTCTTCCTGGCCATGGACTGTCATTCGGTACCAAAATGAGATGAGCTGTGGACCTATAAAAAGACGAGGAGCTACATACTGTACAATTCCATCTCTAGGACATCCTAGGAAAGGCAGAACTGTGGAGACAGTTTTTAAAAAACCAGAGATTGCCCAAGGCTAAGGGGAAAGTGGGATGACTGGGGGGCAGCACAGAGGAAAACACGCCACACGGTCAAGGTGGATACACGTCCTTGTGCCTGTTCCAGGCTTACAGCAAGAGAAACCACACCAAGAGAAAGCTCTAATGTGAACTAGAGACCAGTGATCATGCTGTGCCAAGTTAGGTTTGTAAACAAGCTACTATCCTCTCTGGGGATGTTGTGAACGGAGACTGTATATGCCAGTCAGAAGACAAATGGAAACTCTTAGTGCCTTCTCTCAGTGTCGGTGTGTCTGTGTGTATGTATACATCTTTGTGTGTCTGTGCATGCACACGTGTGTACACACGGAAGCCAGAAGTCAATGTGTTCCTATATCACTCTCCGCCTGAGTTTTTGAGACAGGGTCTCTCATGAAACCTGGAATTCACCAGTTTGGTGCGGCTAATTGGCCAGTGAGCTCCAGGCATCCTCATGTCTCTGTCTTCTCAGCTGGGATTACAAGAGCTTGCCACCACGTCCTGCATTTTACATGGGTGCTGAGGATCCAAACTCAGGTCCTCACTAGTAGGGCAAGCACTTCACTGGCAGGGTCATCTTCCCAGTCTCCTCTCTTAATTTTTTTCTCTTGCTATTCAATTAAAACTAGACTTTGAAAAAAAATCTTTTATATATGTATGCCTATAATGCCAGCACTGAGGAAACGGAGCTAACCTGGGCTAGACAGTATGACCAGGGGTTGGGGGTGAAGAATACCTAACAAACAAGACATTACAAGTCTTTTAAATGAAGTGCCTAAGGGCAGTGACAAGATTCGTGACTTCCCTATCTCTGTCCAACTCCGGAATTCAATAGGAGACTTTTTCTGTTTTCTTCACCCATCAAAAGAAAAAGGAATAACTGTCTCACCGGATTGTCTCAGAGATTAAAAGAGCTGCTGCTTGGCGGATTAGCAGTAGTAGCATGCAGCGCAGTCCTATGCAGCTCTGTGTCTTTCCACCGACGGCATCATAAGCTGCGTCTAGGCAGGGACCTATTTATTTCATAATCGCCTCTACCTAGCACATGTGTGGCATTTGAGCCCCCTAAGTCTGTTGGGTTGATAGTGAAAGCCAGCCTAGACTTTTCTCTCCATTGGACATTTGAGGGTTTTCTCAACCTTTTGCTATTAGAAAAATACATCTCAAAACCATTTTACTTACATTGCCTAATTTGATCTGCATCCCAGGTGAAGCAGGCAGAAGAGGGCTGTTTGCCCATGCCCACACTCTGAGACAGACAGAATCACTATGGCTTAGAGAAGTGAAGGGACCTCTACAGGTCACATGTATATTGGTGACAATGACGGAGCCTCTGGCCCTATTTCTCTAGCCCCTGCCTCCAAAGACCTCTTTCTCTCTGGCTACTGCCTTCTGCATTAGAGTTCTCTTCAAAAATGTAGCCTTGTCATGCTGGGCCTGGCACCTTCACCCAGTGGTCCCTGCTGGGGATCATGAGCTGCACACTCCCAGATGGCCCCTGAAATCAAATATTTTCTTTCCAATGCCTCTATTTTCCTAGAATGAGGAGCATGCCAGGGTTTTTTTCCCCCTTTGCTTTCCCCCCATAACAAGGTGAGGAGATGACTCTCGGTGTCCAAGAGAAGGGACGTTGGCTAAAAATAGCTGTGGCGTGTGGATTAGCCAGAGTGGTACCCAGGACTGGGGAAGGGAGGGGGGATGCTGTGGAGCTGTAGCCAGACTGGTTGCCATAGAAACGAGAGAGGAGCAGGGGAACCTGGGAAGTGGGGATGACACAGATACCAAGTCCTAGTCTGAGCTGCCGTTACATTCAAGAGAAACAGCAGTGTCTGCGGCTCCCACACTCAGAGGGGACCTAGGGTATTGGGGGAGCTGGTGTCAGGGACATGGACTCCAACCCCCAAGGGTCTCTGCTGCCGGCTACTCTTCTCTCCAGGCTCTGTGAGTTGAGTTGTGGGACTTGGGGTTTGGGCCCCTATTTCTGAGCCAAGAGGGGTTTGGGTGGAGCTCGTTTCTGAGGGAGTTTTCACCAGACAGACTTCCTTCCAAAAAATAAGCCCCCTGTACTGGCCAGCACTCTCTAGAGGGAGGAAGGTGGCGCCAAGTAAATACGGTACTGGGATCTTACAGAAAGGGGTCACAGCATGCCCAAGAACTGTGGTGGGAAGAACTGGAGTTACTTGGAGGGAAGAGGCAGAAATGAAAATGTTACTCTTCAGGTAACATAGCACACCTCTCCTGTCCCACAAAGAAGAGACCCTTTCTCAGGATAGTGACAACTAGGATGCAATCAATAGGTTCCCTGGGCAGTCAGTGTCCTGGGGCTGATCAGACACTAGGAATCCTTCCCTATTCCTGGGCATGATAGAGATCAGATTACCTAAGATCCTAAGAAGAATGCCTAGAAGCCCACCTGAAGCTAATACCAGGACAAAAGAGCCGGGGGGGGGGGGGTCTTGAGGCACTGAAAACTCACAGACTGGTGGCAGAGGACACCCTGGGCTGCAGAGATGGAAAAGCAAGCCTGTGGTTGGAGGAGGGGAGATCTTGATCTGCCATTGCCAAAGTGTTCCCGGGCCATGTCTCCTGACGTCCATGGAAGATAAGTGTGTGGGGTTCCCTTAGGATACAAACCATCTTTTCATGGTTTCTCTTTTTACCTTTATTTAATGTACACACACTCTCCAAAGGTCTGACTGCAGGACACTTGGCTCCAAAACTTAAAAAGTGGAATGTGTCAGGTTTGTGGTTACATATCCATGCAGCTTCTCCCTAGGATCTGGTCAAACATCCAAACCATCGGAGGTCCTTATCACAGGGCCTCCTGCTCCCCCCACCCCAGGCCCTCCTGCCCCACCCCTCACCCCAATGGGAGTGGCAAATCCCAGGAAAGAGAAAGGAAGGTTGATGAGTCCTAAATCCTTGTCCTACAGACTTCTGCTCATATGGTCCATATCTCTTAGGGAACCCTGAGAACCTAGGGAAGGACTCTGGACATCCATCTCTCCGAGAAGATTATAACTCAGAGTGCTTCTCAGGAGGAAGAAATTGAAGCAAAACCAGGTTGGTTTTGCTTGGAATCTGGGCTTTGTGTGGAATGTGGGCTTCAGGACATATGGCAGGTGTGGGTGGGGTTGGTGTTAGGGTAGTAAGTGCAAAGCAGGAAACTGGGAGGGGGATCCATGTGGGTGTTGGTGCTTCCACTGGTCTGATTTCTTATCTCTTAGGAATAGAGGTCTGAGAGATACGAGACTAGGGTAACTCTGGATGGCCTGGAGCTCCTTCATCCTTGCTGTGGGCAGTTGACCTCACGTGGCCTCCAGCCTCCTATTGCCAACCCTTTCAGCACGTCTCCTTTGGGAAAGAGCCCCCGGGGAAACGGGCTGGTATCAGAGCATCAGTGACAATGGTGAAGCAGTTAGACTTGCCAGTGGGAATTTCCTAATGCTGGGAACATTCAACCTTTGCACACTGGAGGTTTTCTGTGCACAGCCTGCATTTCTTTCTCCTTGGTAAGTCTGGGGTGGAGAAAACGTGTAGCAGGAAGGGGAAAAGGTGAGGCCAGGGAGAAAACAGAGGGAACAGTCTTGGTACGACTTCAAAACAGTCTTCAGGTGGGTCTTCTGGTAGGATGCTGAAGAGTTCTGGGGAAGGCATAATAGCCAGGGAAAGGGTTGTGGAAGTCCTCGTGGCAGGCAGGGAGGGCTTTGCATAGAGAAGGAATTGCCAAAAAGTCCACCTCTTCAGAACCCCAAGAGTCTGATCCGGGGTGCCTGTGAGGTGCTCCATACACGGGCTTGAGGTAGTGACGATGAGATCTGTCACATCGAGATCTCTAATTCCTCCTTCTTATTGAACTGTGACACCCAGTTTGGGCTCTTTACCCTGTGTAATCCGTACAACTTTTTCTTAACCTTTGTTTTTATTTTATGGATAGTTTGCCCTCTTGTACGTCTGTGCATTACCTTCGGAGGCCAGAAGAGGGCGAGAGACTGGAGTTACAGCCGGCTGTGAGGCGACTTGTGGGTGCTTGGAATCGAAATCAGATCCTCTGGAAGAGCAGCCAATGAGCCATTTTGAGCCATCTCTCCAGTGCCCCTGCCCTCCAACTTTCTGAGCTTTGTGGAATGTTAGGGTTGTCGTTCCCACTCCACCGGGGGAGGGGTGCGGGGGGACCCTGAGGCTAAGAGACAGGAAGGGAGATTCGCTCACAGCGTTGGCCCTGAGTTCGGGGTGGCTCCATCAACTCGGCACACCTTTATTAAGACCCCGCAGGATCCCTGCTGCGGTCGCCATGGCGCAGGAGAACGCCGCTTTCTCTCCCGGGTCGGAGGAGCCACCGCGACGCCGCGGTCGCCAGCGTTACGTGGAGAAGGACGGGCGTTGCAACGTGCAGCAGGGCAACGTCCGCGAGACCTACCGCTACCTGACCGACCTGTTCACCACGCTGGTGGACCTGCAGTGGCGCCTCAGCCTGCTCTTCTTCGTGCTCGCCTACGCGCTCACGTGGCTCTTCTTCGGCGCCATCTGGTGGCTCATCGCCTACGGCCGCGGCGACCTGGAGCACCTGGAGGACACCGCGTGGACCCCGTGCGTCAACAACCTCAACGGCTTCGTGGCTGCCTTCCTCTTCTCCATCGAGACGGAAACCACCATCGGCTATGGGCACCGCGTCATCACAGACCAGTGCCCCGAGGGCATCGTGCTGCTGCTGCTGCAGGCCATCCTGGGCTCCATGGTAAACGCTTTCATGGTGGGCTGCATGTTCGTCAAGATCTCGCAGCCCAACAAGCGCGCCGCCACGCTCGTCTTCTCCTCGCACGCCGTGGTGTCTCTCCGCGACGGGCGCCTCTGTCTCATGTTTCGCGTGGGCGACCTGCGATCCTCACACATCGTCGAGGCCTCCATCCGCGCCAAGCTCATCCGCTCGCGCCAGACGCTCGAGGGCGAGTTCATCCCTCTGCACCAGACCGACCTCAGCGTGGGCTTCGACACGGGGGACGACCGCCTCTTCCTCGTCTCACCTCTCGTCATCAGCCACGAGATCGACGCTGCCAGCCCCTTCTGGGAAGCATCGCGCCGCGCCCTCGAGAGGGACGACTTCGAGATCGTAGTCATTCTCGAGGGCATGGTGGAGGCCACGGGTGCGGGCAGGCTGGAGGATGGGAGCAGAGATCCAGGGCAAGGGCAAGAAAAGCGCCAGGGGAGGTGCAGAAAGATGGACAGAGAGTGGAGTGTAGGGTGACAGGCGGTGGTGGGGGTTGGGGGAGGACTGGAGATGAAAGGGATGGACAGGGTGACTTTGCAGAGTCAAGAAAAGCTAGGAAGAGTTCTATGAAATGACACTAGCTTGAGGCCCTGGTCTGACAGTTTTGTCACTTTGAACTGCTCTTTACATCTCTGAATTCATTTAAGCCCAGCAAAGCTCCCCTGGAGGTTACTTTATACTGTGCTCACTTTTCAGAGAATGAGTAGCCCCAAAGAAAGGTCCCATAAATAGCCCGTTGTCACAAGCCAATAAATAGCACAGTCTGGGTCGAACACAGGAAGTCTATCGTCAGTGTTTCCTGGTACGGTGTTGGGATGAAGGTTAAGTGCAGGGTTCTTGAAGCTCAGAGGGCCATAGCTCTGGAATTTAATTGACCTAAGTTATTCCCAAGGAGGCAAATTTAGAGGTAGGGAGGGGATAACTGGTCTCACTTCTGTCCCCGTTACCCCGTCTGTCACTCTTAACTTCCCCTGGTGTTGCCGTTTCTAGCCCCTTTCCAGAAGGAATGGTGACATCAGTACCTTAACTCAGGCCTACACTGTCAAGAGCTTGGGAGCAGGTAGGAAAAGACTAGCAAAAACAGGTTCTTTAAGAGGTCCTAGCCATCAGGGAGCATAAGGAAAATGCAGGTGAACCAAGAGGCCACTAGGAGGAGCTGCGGCGCTGCTACGGACAGACTTGCTCCCTGCTGCTAGCTTTTGAAACCAGGCTCTTCCTGGTCCTAGGTAAAAACAGCTTCTGCTCTGTGGCTACCTCAGGTCTTGCCACTCCCCACGTCAATGAGGCTAGTCCTAACCCGTCCCCTTACTGTACTGTCCCTCTGTCTCTGCAGCTGTCCCTCCCTCTGACACTATCTCGGGCGGGTTTCTAACAGGGACTTTTTCATCTGCCTCTACTTCCCACCTATCCCTCAAGCCTCATCTCTGCTTCTCAGGCCTTCTCCCTGCAGAGGCCCTGGTGGCCTCTCCTTCCCCACCCTCCATGGATACATTTTATTCCACCTTTACTAAAGAATACCAATGCCCCCAAGATGTCTGGGGGCCAGACTTTCAATGTCAGAGCCAGTCTCTAGTTAGTGAATGCCTACTCCTCCTCTGTTTCTGAGATGGATTCTGGTTTGGGGATATTCTGAGGTAGGAACAAAATGATCTGCCCTGAGGGGAGGGTGCAAAAACCCAACAGAGAAGACAGGACACAGGACCAGGGCAAGAACTGGGAAGGGCAGGGTAAAGGACATGGGGGTGGGAGCTTGTTTGATTTTTTTTCTAGAGATAAAGCTGGGAAGGATGGTAGTATTTTGGGATTCAAACTGCTTTTGAAAAGCAAGAATAATGAGCCAAAACCCAACATGATGACATTTAAGGGGAATAAATATAAAATTCTACATTTAGGCTTTAAAAAAATCACTTATGTAAGCACAGCATGGAAAGGCTCGGGTGGAGAAAGAACTGGGGGTTTTAGTTGGCCACAGGCTTGCTGTAGCAACGTGATGCAGTTTCCAAGGGCGTTTATGTAATGTAATCACAGGCCGCTTCACTAAAGCATCTTGGTAAGAAGCAAGAGCTAGTAAGGCCATAGTTGGAAAATGTATCGCATCAGACGGACCATTACCTGGGCCTCCGTGGCCATTCTGATTTGCAATGGAGATAGTAAGCTTTGAGGAGTCAGATGAAGTAAGAAATGGTCATGAGGGTTCAGTCTGAGGAAGAGAAGATGTAAGGGAACCCCGTCTTTATACTCAGGGGGGTGTCAGGGGGTAAGGGAATGAAATCAAGGGGCACAGGTCCTAGGAGACAGATTTTTAGATTTTAACAGATAACCCAGAGCCAGACAGGTGGCTCCGCTTGCCACCACACCTGGCGGCCTGAGTTGAATTACCAGGTCTCACATTGTGGAGACAACTGTCTCCCCAAGTTGTCCTCTGACCGCCACATATATAAATATACATGCATGCATATAGACACACATAAATATAATACACATTTTTAAAGATCCTGTCTATTGGGACCATCACACAAAGGACAGGACTTTTAATGAGGTGGTAAGCTTTCAATCCTGGAATATAATCAGTTCAACTAGTTGCCCATTGTCTGGGAATGCTTGGGGGTGGGGTAGAGGCGGCTCTGTGGGAAATGGGAAGGTTAGTTTTAAGGTTAAGCTTCTCAACAGAAAGTAGGGGAAACATAGGCTGGCAAATGGAGAAGAGGGCTGACCAAAGAGACATGGGACTCTCAGAGAGAAAAGGGATGTGGGATGGCAGACAGAAGAAATCCTTTGGCAGGGTCCCTTTGACTAATGCTTCCTCTCCCACCCCAGGAATGACGTGCCAAGCTCGAAGCTCGTACCTGGTGGATGAAGTGTTATGGGGTCACCGATTCACATCCGTGCTCACCCTGGAGGACGGTTTCTATGAAGTGGACTATGCCAGCTTCCACGAAACCTTTGAGGTGCCCACACCCTCATGCAGTGCTCGGGAACTGGCAGAAGCCGCAGCCCGCCTTGATGCCCATCTCTACTGGTCCATCCCCAGTAGGCTGGATGAGAAGGTGGAGGAAGAAGGGGCTGGGGAGGGGGCAGATGCTGGAGATGGAGCTGACAAGGAGCAAAATGGCTGCCTGCCACCCCCAGAGAATGAGTCCAAGGTGTGACTGGCTTTCTCCAACCCCCTGTGGCAGACCGGGGGCCAGGCACAGGTACACGGAAGCTGCCAAGTGGAGGAGGAAGAAGAGGCAAGCAATGTCCTGAGGAATAGCTATAGGTGGGAGAGGCCCGCTGAGTCCAGGATCCAGTAGGGAAGGACGAGGTCCTGGTTTGCAGAGAAGAGGGTGGGGGTGAGAGAATGTTATCAGTTTGTCTGTGTTTGACCTTCACATCTGCTCATGGGTGGATGGATGAACCGAAGGATGTGTTCATGGGGGTTGAATGAGAAGGTGGGGCAAATAGAGACAGCCAGTGGATAGCTTGGGTGGTAAATGGATTGACAGTTGGTGACATTCACCTGCAGTACACCTTTGTGTGGAATCTACAGGCACCCTTTTCTTCTAGACACAGGTAGCCTTAAACCAGGGTACATGGCTTAGGGAGCAGACTGTCAGGTGGATTGCAGTCCCCACACCCCCCTCAACTAGCCTCCTTATGTGTGACATGCTTGCCTAACTAGCCAAAGTGGTCACAGAGAACACTGGGTGGAGGTGGGTACAGATATGGGTGCCCTCTTCAGCTTCACCGTCCCATGGTGATAGGTCAGAAAGGTGCCAAAGGCCTTAATCCTTGGGCTATAGGCAAACAAGCAATGGGGGTCGATGCTGAGCAGGGACCCTGGAGCAGAACCTGGGGAGACTCAAGGACAACTATTTTGCAAGAGAGGAATGAAAGGTACTTGCAGGTACTGCCACAGAAGCAAGAAGGCAGAGAGAGATTCTGAAGCAGAATAAAGGCCATAGGAGAGACTTAATAAGGGATTTTACGAGGGAACCCAGATTCCCTGGGGAAAGTAGTTTATCCTTGGGGCACAGTGGCAGGGGCTCATTCAGAATAGTGATTAAGTGTCAGGTGTGGTCAGCACAGGTGGAGGTCAGAAATATGCCCGCCTCCCCCAGCAACTGAAGGAAGTGTGGATCACACTAGGAGCCCACACAAGCGGTTATAGCCACAAGTGAGAACCAGGAAGCAACCAGGAAGCTAAGGATTGAGTAAAGGCAGGGGAGAATGATGGGAGCCAACAGTTACAAAGCTTTACTCACCTGGATGGGCTTGTTAAAACACAGACTACCGGTCCCACTCCCAGCATTCTGACTCAATAGGTCTGGGACGGAAACCAAAAATCTGCACGTCTAACTAGTTCCCAGACCTAACAGGTTCCCAGATCATGGTGACACTGTCTGTCTGGGAACTACACTTGGATGAGGCATCTAAGTGGAGGAGAAGCTGGAGGACTGAAAAGCAGCCCAGGACCCTTAAGGAACAGAGAAACAAGAAGGGACACAAGGGACATGGGGAGAGAGGACCCAGGTCCAGGCTTGAAGAGCTTAATGTTGGGTCCAAGAACAGAAACATCATTGGTAACTGGCCAGTGGCACCCGAGAGGGCAAGAGAGACAGGAGAAGGCCGTTTGGGAACCCCTGAGGAGGCAGTGGGGAGGACTGACTCTCTTATGGGACTCACAAGGCAAGACTGACTAGCAGAGACAATGGAGCCTATTCTTGCAGGTGTCTGCTGTCTGCCACCTGTCCTCCCAGGACAGGGAACCCTGGAGACACATACTCACATCCCACCTCCGCTGCACCCTGGTCTTGTCCCAGTCATCTTGGGATGGTGAGGGGACAGCAATGGCAAGGCATGGCAAGGGACCCGAGGCTGGCCCCCTGGAGCTAAGTGTAGCCCAAGTGAACATGTCCTCTGGTGGGACTGCTTCAAACCTTGGCCCGGCTACACCCATCCCTGCCCTTGAATAAAAGTCTGCTGCTCTGTTCCAGGCTAAGAAGCGGCATCCAGCGGGGCACTGAGCCTCCCTCCCAGTGCCCATCTCAGCGTGGGTCCACTCAGAGAGGACTCAAGCTGTCTGTTGCCTCTCCCCTTCAGTCTAGCAATGGACTCAGGTTTCAGGACCAGCTTGGTCACTCTCAAAGATGAGGTCCGTGAACACATATCTGCTGGGACCCCACATACACATATTGAACCTGAGTACAGGAAGTGAGCAGGGTTTGAATTCAGAGAAAATTGTGGAGACAGACAAGAGGGGTGGGATGCTTGGTATCCACAAACAAAGCACTGGAATGGAGACAATGAAGCTGCTCCCTGAAGTAACTCAGGGCGCCACTGTCCAGGGCACAGACAGGAGACCTGTGTTCTAGCACCAATGCTGACTGTCACTAATTACCTCTATGACTCTCAGCAAGACATATTACTTCCTGGGCCTCAGTTTCCTTATCTGTTAAAAAAAAAAAAAAGATCGTGGCAAACTCAATAACACTCAATAAAT
This sequence comes from Rhynchomys soricoides, assembly GCA_019843965.1. Lineage (NCBI taxonomy): Eukaryota > Metazoa > Chordata > Mammalia > Rodentia > Muridae > Rhynchomys > Rhynchomys soricoides. The sequence goes on along the minus strand of JADRCH010000348.1, from coordinate 114,253 downwards.
GTTCGATTACTGAATGAAAAAGGTAGACTGGATGTCACTCGAAGTACAGAACAGCCGAGGCTTCTAAGACTGGAGAGCCCTTTAGGCAAGGAGCTGCAGCTAGCCAGTGGACTAGTCCTGGCATCAGATGTAAAGCCGCTGCAGCAGCTCTGTGTACACAGAGGATACATACCCTCCCAACTGCTGCTGTCCCTAAGTAGGCAGCCGTGTTCTGAGGCTTCAATTCGGCTGCTGTCAAAGAATAATTAAGGTCAGGAGGAAAAAGACTGAGGCCTCAGGGCCTAGTGGGAGGAGTCTGGTCCAAGACTAGTTCAACCAGGAGAATGAGACCAGAGGAGGGTGTTCCCTCCTCTGGAGAGCTCAGAAAGACTTGTCCCTGGGAGCTCTGTGAAAGGGGCAAAGCTTAGCTGGAGTTCACCCCCTCTTCCTATGTTCCCCTTCCCAAATAAAAGCCCCATTAGGAGCTGGCTCAGCACAGATATTTTGGGCAACAGATGGGACCCAGGCATCCCCTCATGCAGTTGGGTAACAAGGCCCATGAAGGACATATGGTGTTTATGGCGGGAAGAGAGGCCTGGGTTGTCCAGCAACTACACTACTGACCCCCCACGCCCACCCCCGATGTTGCCTTGTATAGCTTCGTGGCAAGAGAAGACACAACAGGCCTCGATTTTATAAAACCAGTTTATTCACATTTTAGAAAAACTAGTTTGAGGACAGGAACTGGCTTTCCTACAACATGAGTGTGAGACTAAGAACCAGTGGCCAGGAAACTTGAGGGATGGTGGGAGGAACAGGGGAGCCATGTCTCCCACTCTAGGTGAGGGACCGGTCAAATAAATTAAAGGAGGGCTGAATGGAGGGAGAGAGTATCCAGGCAACCAGAGGAGGGGTGGTACTGGCTGGAAGACGGCTGACACCTGCAAGAACTGAAGAGAGCATTGGCTGAGAAACAGGCTCCCTTTGACCCTCACCCTGCTAAGGGGTCCTGCAGGACTGTGCTGGCTGCTTCTCCACCAAATGGAGCCAAGGTACAACTCAGCACAGGAAGCCTGAGGAAGACAGGGCTTGGGGGTTCCTTTCCCTCACCTGGGGTGCTACAGATCACCGCTTCCGCAGCCTCTTCATAAAACAACAGGTGATGGTCGCAAGGACACTGGCTCCGGTAACTAGGGCGACTCCTGTACCCACCAACAGGGGCACAAATAGGGTATCCAGAGCTGGAAAGAAAGAAGACAGGCTCTGCTCAGAGTGCCATGGTCTCCGCCTGCTGTCACATTGGTCTCTGACACTCTCCCCTACAGATTTTTCTAGACTCAGCTCTCCCTGAAGAGAGAACTGAGAGCCATCCCTGCCTACCTACAATCTCCCCTCAGCACTCAGGCCGGCTTGGGGCCCTTCATGCAAAGGGATTCGGAAAAAGGATAGCAAGGGAAGACAGGAAGATGGAAAGAGGCAAACAGAGCAAGAGCAGGTGGTTGTCACTCACCATGCGTGTAGGGGTAGACGGTGACAGGCCCGGAGCGCGCACTGCCTGCCTGGTACCAGCTATAGTCAGCATGCTGCACCCAGGCACTTGGGGCACAGTGGTATATGCCTTCATCCTCGGGCCCCAAGCCGTGCAGTCTTAGCCGATGACTTCTGGGTCCCACCAGCTCCACACTGACCGGACCCCCTCCAGGCCGGACTCCCAGCTCTGCCACACCGTCCTGGCCCACTCCACCCACAAGCTGAGCAGGGCCAGAGCTCAGCTCGCCTTCCTCTGGTCTCTCCACCCACCAGCTGGCTGCTAGTCGCAGCCCTGGGGGGCCACCCCGCACAGAGATGTTGCATAGCAGGGAAGCTGTCTCTCCTCGGTACACAGTGCCCCCTGCTAGCCACGCCACGGCCTCTAGCACCACGCCTGCAGATCAAAGAACACGGGGGGGGGGGGGGGTTAACAGGTTGATGGCCCAGGGGCTAAGAGATTAGAAAATAAATTCTATAAGCTCTGAACCCTGTCGAGGGCTCGACTTCTTCTCACCTTCTTCTCTCACGTGCACAGGGAGAGGCCGGGAACGAGCACTGGCTGCTTCACGAAGCCGGGTCCCAGACCCTCGAACATAGGCTTTAGCGAGACAGCGGTAGGTGCCTGCATCAGCGGGCCTGGCAGCCTCCAGCCTTAGTCGGTAGGTTCTGGAGGCCACTTTCTCCATGGCAATGTGCCGGTCCTCATAGCCAGGGCCCAGGCTGCCTATACCTTCTGTGTCTAGCTGGGCCACCAGGCGGCCAGGCCCTGGAGCCCCTGCAGGGGCCATCTCCCAGCCCACAGAGTATGCAGCATGTCGGCCTGGTGGGGGCAGTGCCCCCGACACATTGCACAGCAATTCCAAGGGTTCGCCTGGGCCAATCCGCCGTTCACCGGGTCCCACTGTCACCGCCAGCTGGCTGGCTGAAACACAGGAGAAGATGGGAGGAGTCACAGAGATGCCTGAGTCCCCACCTGCAATTCCTCTTTGCAGAAATTTAGAGGCCTCTCATACGTCCCTCACCCCAGGATCTGAATTTCATCCTTCTCCCACAGCCTTTGTATCTCCATACCCAATTGATGAGCAGAGGAGACACAGAGAGTAAATAATGTCTACAGGATTGCACAATCTCTAGAAGAGGAATTCTGTTGTCAGATGGTGGCCATGTGGCACCCCTGATGCCCACTGAGATACCCCATCAGTGGGATATGTGACACTCACACAGTGTCTGCACATCCACATGAGCCAGGACTGCCCTCTTCTCTGCAACCTGGACCCAGGAGCCATCAGGATCCTGAATCCACTCAGCGGCAGTACAGTGATAGGTGCCTGAGTCTCCAGCCTGGGCACCGCCAACCACCATGCGGTACCGATCAGTCCCTTCCTTGCTCAGCCGAAGTTCCCCAGCAGCCAGCCTCTCAGCGTAGGGAGCTCCAGCCTCCACAGCCATGTCGGAGCGCAGTCCCACTACTTCTTGCAGAGTGGCTCGCCCCACTGGCGCCTCAGGAATGGCTCTCCCAAAGGACACTGACAGGTGTGTGTGTTTCTTTGTTTTGGTCTGAGCCAGGCAGCCCAGCGCAAGCTCCTGACCCTCCTGCACTGTGAGGCGTGAGGGGGAGGTTGCAGCCTGGCGTCCTCGGGGCCCTGGAGGGGCAGCAGATACCTGCAGCTCATCTGGAAGAACTGGAGAGAAAGGCTTCAGTGAGAGAGGGCTGAGAGCCAGCATCCCTCCTGTTTCCTGTGTGTAGTCATCTACTTCACTACATACTCTGTAGGCTCCTGAAGGGCAAGAACTGCATGCTGTATCTTCTATACCTCAGAGATGCCAAGCCTGGTCTGGGCACCTCAAGATGTTCAATAAATACTTGCTGGACTTCACAGAACAAGCCTATTGACACCCACTCTGATGTCTGAGACTGACCCGTTTTAAATACTCAGAAAAGTTATTCTGTCTTCCATCTTTAAAGATAAAGAGGCTGGACTTGATGGTGCTGGCCTATAATCCCAGCTACCCAGAAAGCTAAGGAAGAAGGATCAAGTTAAAGGTCCATCTTGGCTACAGAACAAGTTCAGTGCCAGTCTGGTCAACTTAGAAAGTTTCTGCTTCATCCCTTCCCTCCTTCCCCCCTCACCCCCAAAAAAGAAAGAAACTGCTGGAAAGTCGGGCTTGATGGCACTGGAGGTGAAACAAAAAGACTGCCTGGGCTACATAGTAAATTGTGGGAATATTGCCACGAGTTATAGGTCAACCTAGGATAGTGAGTTGTAAGCCAGCCTGGGCTACAAGAGTGAGCCCTCAAAAAGCAACACAAGGAATATAGCTTAGTAGAGTAATCCCTTGGTATGCTGCACTCTGTAGGTTCAATCTCTAGTACTGAGAAAGTGGGGCGGGGGGAGAAAAGGAAGAAGACAGAGAAGGAGGAGGAGAGAGAAAACATAGATCTGAGCGTGCTGGTTTATGCCTACAACCCCAGTACTTAGAAGGCTCTCTCACCACCCAGCTCAGAGCCCAGTACCTCTCAGCTCCACCTTGGCACTGTAGTTGCCCAGGTACTGAGTATCCGTAGAAGGGGTGTAGCACTCATAAAAGCCAGAGTCCTGGACCTGCAGGCCAGCAATCTTGAGCACCACGGAATCTCCCTTCAGACGCTGCACCTGCAGGTCACCAGATGCCACACGAGGCCCAAAGACAGCATAGGAGAACTGGCTATCCCTGGTGCTGATGATGCCCAGTGATGTAGCTGGGGCCTCAGGTCTGTACATAAACCACTCGAAGTCTTGCTGGGAAGGGCCCTCATAGTCACTCACATTGCAGGAGATAGAGACAGTGGTGCCAGCCACACGGTAAAGAGGCCCCTTGGGAACATGCACCTGCCGGGCATAGCACCTGGCTCCTGTGGGGAAAGGCAGAAAGAATCGGAAACTTTTTAGAAAGAATAGGTTCCCACTCAATGGCCAGTATCATCAGTACCATTCTTGACTGCTGCCTGTGAAGGAAAGGAAACCTAGAGAAGGTTAGAACATAGCTGGGTGTAAGACACAGATGGGAACACGGAAGAGCTGCTGGGACACAAGACGCCAGCATCTCAGCACATCCCATAGGTTCAGATCCACTGGAACAGGAATACTCTATCTCTAGCTAACTAGAGGCAGAACACCTACGTGAACAAAAGAGTCCATCTGGAGTCTGGGGTATAGACCACCCAGTAAGTAAAATGCTTTCTGAGCAAGCATCATGACCTGAGTTCAATTCCCTGCAATTATGTAAAAAGCTTGGCATGGTAGCTGCTGAGTTGCCACATAAGCCTGCTAATTTGAGTTTGATCCCCAGAATGTAAAAGGGAAGGAAAGAACTGAATCCTGAAAGTTGTCCTCTAACCTACACACACACAGACACACACACACACACACACACACACTAACAAATCATCATAATAAATGCAGTGGACTGCTCCTGAGCAATGGCCCGTGAGGTTGACCTCTGACCTTTACACAGACACTCATATATACGCACTTGTACCCATGTACATGTGGACCCTCATACACATGCAACTGGACATAATAAATAAAAGAATCATCCCTATTCCTGACTCCCCAGTTCTTGGCTGGATCTTTATCGATCCTACCCTGCCATGCCCATCTGGGGGCTCAAAGAGAACTTCTGGCTAAGGGATTCTGAGACTTTTGCTGGAGGGCAGCAGATAAGATCTTACAGAAAGGCTACTTGGCTTAGCTCTTGTCACTTGGGCTAGACAATGGAGCCAGTGGCCCAGGCTGGCTGGGGTACTGCACTGGACAGGGCACCATGCTGGACAGGGCACGGGTCTAGTCAGTCCTCACCACACAATGCTCTCTCCACTACAGCTGTACCATGAGCTCACTGCTTCTCCCAGCCCACAGGGCTACACAGGCAGCTGTGGCTTCTGGAGGCAAGAACCAGGCTCTGCCCAGGCCTGGGGTGGAAGATCCCTTCCCCGCCCCCACAGTCTGTCAACCTTCTGGCTAACCCAGATGATGCATGGTCCCCCAAACAAAAGCTTTCATTTACATATGATTTGCCTATGGTGTGAGCGGTTACATAGGCCTCCTTTCTATAAGGAGACCCTAAACACCTGCTGCCCCTTCCCCTCTCCTTCTCTCTCTCTCTCTCCCTCCCTCCACCCATGTTACCCCCCCACTCCTGTCCCGACAGCCAGCCAGTTCCAAAACCTTGGAGTGTTCAGCTCCTTTCTCCTCCTCACCATTCCATAACTACTTCTAGGTAAGACCACACAACCCTAGAATGCAAGGAAGGCTGTCAATCATTTCACAGATGAGGGAAATGAAGAAACCTCTAGGGAGAGCATCTCTAGGGAGCACTGCCATTAGGTTCTAAACCCAGATGTGAGTCTAGAGCTCTCTCCTTGCTCTTCTAGCCAACACGGAAGGCCTGGCTGTGAGGAGAACCATCTCTCTTCTAGATGAGAAAAGTAAAGTAAAATGTAACATTCTGGCCAAGTCCCTGCCCTCTCCGGTGGGCTTCTTACACACCCCTGAAAAGGGACAAACCAAGAAGGCAAGATGCTTCCAAGGAGAGCCCTGATTTACGAAACTGTAATTTCCAGGATTCCCAGGGGGAAGTCCACGGCTTGCTACTGGCCCTGGAGGAAACCACCCAGGAGTCTGAGAGCCTGTTCTTGCTCCTCCTCCTCTTCTCCTTCTCCTCTTCCTCCTCCTCCTCCTTCTTCTTCTGTCTACGTCACCCACAGAACACATGACCACCACTGCTTGAAGCAGAGGCTAGAGTCAGAAAGCCAACATGGGACCACTCCTTTCCTCTCCTGGGTCTCAGTTTCTAGCTTTCAGAACTAAGAGCTTTCAGTTCCGACTTTAAACCGTGAGTGTGTGACTCAGGGACATATTGCTCCAGGCACATTTCATAATCAGGAGAATGGTTAAGGCAGCCAGGCTGACACAGTCCTGGCTGCCCATAAGTAAACTCTTGCTGATGCTTGGAGATCCCCATGGGAAAGTTGTCTCCACAGCCTCAGGAAGTAGGCTGCTACAAGGTTCTCTCTTGCCAGGCCACCTCTTTTCTAACAATCAGAGGTCTGCTTGGGAGTCAGATCCGAGTTTGAATCCAACCCCCACCCTCACTGAATGCACTCTCTGGAACATGATAGTTCACGTCCCTCATCTGTAAAGTGAACGCAGTGCTGGAAGCAGTGGGCTAAGACGCCATGGGCTTCTCTTCCGCCCCTGTGCAACACTCTCCTCCCAGCCTCCCCGGGCTCATCCCTGTTCCATTAAGCCCACTGGGGAAAAGAAGCAATCGCTAGGCAACTAAGCCCCACAGCTCCATCAGCTCCCTACATCACTCTGCCTCCTGCCTTGTTCCCAAAGGAGAGTTTTCATCCTGGTCCTAGAAACCCAAGAACCAGCAGCAAGGAACCATTCTGTCTGTATGGCACCATGCAGTTCTGGTATAAACCAGAGAAGGCAGTTGTGGTGCCCCACAGGCTTCTGCCTTGACTATAGCACCTTAGAATCCTCCCCACATGCATAACACACACACACACACACACACACACACACACTCTCTCTCTCTCTCTCTCTCTCTCTCTCTCTCTCTCATCTCAAGGGTTTCAGTCTCTCCTGGCTATTGCTTCTATGCTCTATCTTTCCCAGACCACCTCCTACAGGTAGCCCTCCAAGTCAGACCCCAAACAATATCATGTTAGCAACCTCTACTGCCCTCAACACACACACACACACACACACACACACACACACACACACACCAGCTATAATGCAAGGTTGGCCCAGAACACACACCATCATAAACACCCACCAGGACAGACATTGGGTGTTTGGAGATCCCAGGTTCAGTTTCCATGGAGCCTGGTTTCTCCTGAGGCAGGGATGTTGGGACCAACTGAGTCTGACAACCAGTGGAAGAAGGGCAAAGAGGAAACTGGCCCAGGGTGGAGAAACGTGAGGGAGGAAGCCTCAGATGGTGAATTGTTATATTGGGAGATGGGGGTGTAGGGGAGACTTTCTTCAAAGATTGTGGTCAGAATCCAGCCCCTGGGCCTCCAGCCAACTCTGGGCAATTATGAAGACCGCCAGGCACTGCCCACGCAGAACAAACACCCAAAACCAGGCCTTGAGCCGAGAGTGGGGCAGAAGGTTGTCACGGTATTTGGGCGCAACGACCCCAGGCACTGGGTGTAACAGATGAGAAGTGGCACCTGCCTCTGGAGGCCCGATGGTGTCTCAGGGGATACCTCAGTAGGTCGCCAATATGCCCCAGCTGAGAGCCTAAAGCGAGGGCACCACCACCCTCCCCATAACTGATTGGCCAGGCAGGCGCAAAAGGAAGCAAGATGCAGAGCCCACAGACAGTGGAGACACGTCTGAGGGAGAAGTGGGGATGTAACCAGCTCTGAAATGCTAGGAAGGTGGGCTGGTTGGCTGCACAGTATCAGGCACCTACCCGGGCCGGGACAGGGAGGCGGCGACCACCCGGCTTACCAAGTATTAGCAGCAGCAGCAACAGCGAACTCAGCGGCGTGGGGCTAGGGACGCCCATTCTGCGTAGGCGGCTCTGGGGAGACTCCTGGGGGCGGCTTGGGCTCTGGGGGGCCAGGGCCGCGGGGGTTGCATGCCCGGGTAGGGGGGCAGAAAGAGGAGCCGTGAAGCGTGGGTGCGCAGAGCCCAGCCGAGCGGGAGCCGCCAACTCCCCACCCTCCTCCCTTCTTCCCCCTCCTCCCGCCGCTCTTCCCGCCCTCCGCAGCTCGGGAGACCAGTCCCGGCCGCGCCCCGCTGCCTCGCCCCGCCCCCGCCTCGCCCCGCCCCGGACGGTCGCCTTGACTAGACTTCGACCCTGACGGTGGCTCCGCCTCTGGCCGCAGGCTGGGCGAACTGGCGGCACCTGGGATCCTCTACCACCCCCCACCTCCGCTCAGAGGGCACCCCGCCCTGCACCTGCCAGCCTTTCCCGGAGAATGGGGTGCTTGCAGGGCCTCTGGGGATGTATGATGGGGTGACTGTGGTTACGCACTCAGAATCTAGTTGGGTGATATGGGCCACTGAGTCCTGGCAGCAAGTCCTGCTGATTTATGGGGCCATGGCTTGACCCAGGATTTCCTGGATGTGAAGTGGACCTAAAGGGGCTTCAGGATCCTGGAAGACCACTGGAAATCCGTTCTAATACTCGGTCAGAATGCAAAGCAAAAGGGAAGTGGGTTAGCGGTCCAGACTTCCTAGCTGGAAGATCCTTGTTCAGCTCAACGCTTTCAACCTCACTTTTCCCCGCCACATACGGAACAGAGACTGTAAACACTCAAGGACTTACGGCGATTATTAACTGAGATCATGCACATAACGTTTGTTGCACACGGTAACTATGGGAGTGTTTTATTTTTGCGTTAAACTGCTTTCTACCAATTGGAGTCTCCAATGAGAAGGGATGGACACACCTCTTTGCTGGGAAGGGTGGAGCTAGCCTGGAGGTAGGAAAAGGGAAAAGAAACCTATTCCCAATGCTGTGTCCCCAGCTGTGAAAAGGGCGGAGAGTAGGTGGGGCCAGAGTGGGGAGAAAGGACGGCTCAGCCGGCAAAACCAAGGCTGTGGAAGTGGCCTAGAACAAATCTAGGTCCTTCACCTCCATACCCCTATTTGCTGCCTTCACCCCTGCTCCCTTGTTTACTGCTTCCTACTGAGAAAACTGAGGCCCAGACAGGAAAAGTGATCCAGGCCAGCGCTGACTTCCTATTCGCAGAGGAAGTATTCATGGGGAAAGCCAGTGGAAGCAACATTCAGCGACCACAGAGAAACACTGATAGCGTTTGTTTGGGAATCTATGGGGAAATCATAACTCCAACCCTGGTTGCCCAAGACTGCCTAGCAGGAGGCTAAGGGACCTGCTGCTTATCACCTGCTTATAGCCCAGCCTGGCTTCTTCACAGTTTCTCTAGAAGCCATGTTGAGCTATGTGAAAACTGCAAGCTACAGGGAGACTTTGGGGGAAAGCATTCTCCCTTTAGATGGAAGTTGAGTGGATTGGATGCCTTTCTGGTACTGGTTTGAAAGTGAATCATCATCATCATCATCATCACCACCACCACCACCATCACCACCACCACCACCACCACCACCATCATCATCATCACCATCATAGCAGCCATTTATGGGATGCTTACACAATACCACCACCTGTAGCTATCCGTTCTAAACTTTACAGTTTATTTTACAAGACAGAGTCGTTTAACACAGGAGAGACCTGAACTTTGAAAACAGTTACGTGTCTTGCCCAAGGCCACACAGATTTTAAGGTAACTAAAGTGTTACTTTAAAGCTCAAGTCTGGTGTGCACACCTTTAACCCTAGCACGCAGGAGGCAGAGGCAGATGGATCTCTATGACTTCCGGGCCAGCTAAGGCTACATAGTGAGATCCTGTCTCAAAACAAACAAAAGAGCAAAACAAAACAAATCCACAAAACCTCAGGCCTGAAGGTTCCCATATTATCTTGTACCCCTCTGTTCATTCTGTTCGGGGTGAAACCTCATTCATGTAGCGGACAATGAGTGGGTCAGGCCTTGTGCTGGATTTTAGTAGTACCCTAGTCAGCAAGACTTTCAAGGTCACCAACTCTCAGGGATATCCTGCATATGCTAAATAAATAAGTAACAGCACTCGGTATAAGGGTTATGGGATGGAGTTGGAGGACCTCGCTTCCAGGAGCTTACCTTGTAGTTTGGGACAAAGGGATTCCCATGCCAGTACACAGGGCTTAGAGGCTGGTCTAGGAGAATGCGTACATAGCCCTCCCAAAACTGTGCAGTCCAGCAGTGGCCAGCAGAGGGAGCCCAAAGTCCAGGACTGACTCACTCCTAAGCTGCTTATGTAACTGGGAAAGTTGGGGGAAGGGAGTAAAAGCCAGGCACGAGGCACACCACACGCAGGCACATGGCCCCACTGAAACCAAGGGGCTTCACACAGAAAGGTGTTGCGCACACACCCAGCGGGTCAATGCTCAAACACGCACATGCGGCAAAGGAGGGCCAGATCACGTCAAAGACTGGAGGGCACCCTGCAGTGTCCTCGGGTGGGGCAAGCCAAAAAGGAAGAGAGCTTTCCAGACAGACTCAGAGTTAGACTAAAGCATGGATTAATAGGAAGCCTAAGACTGTAGAGACGTGGACACTGTAGTGACCACTGGGTGATCACTACACCATCACACTAGATCCCCACCCACATTTCCATGTACTGCCACGTGTGGGCAGATGTCAGTCACCAGTCTTGTTCCATATGGTTATTTAACTCATTCTGCCTCCAGATGGCATGTGTATGAGACATCTAGGTGACAGTCAGGCGTCATGAGTATCGTTAGAGGTAATTAAGACCCAAGGCCTGCCCTGAAACAGCTATAATGTGGCTGAAATGTCATATGCTATAGTCACAACCAAGGGGACAATGTCAGAGAGAAACATGTTCAAAGGTAAGACTGTTAAGGTGACGCGTTCTGCCTGTGCAGGCTCTGTAACACAATCTGATTTCATTTTCCCCAGAACCTGTGAGGTTAGCACTTACCATCTCCATAGAAATCTGAGGCATGGAGGAGCTGAGGCACGTTAGACTTGCTGTCCAGTGTTGGATTTCTTGGAGTCCAAACTCAGCTTTGAACTAGGCTCCTCTAGCCTGTTGCATTGTGAAAGCAAAATATCACAGAAAGAAAGAGAAAAGAAATAGAAGCCCAGCACGCACGCACACACGTATGCATACAGCTGTAGAGACAAGCACACCAGCCACTAAGCTAATAAGAAAACAACACAAACACACACATAATAGTACCCCCCCTCTAATAGGTGTAAACTCCAGCTTGGAGGGATACTAAGGAACACACACAAAAATGTCTTGTGTTTGTGTGTGTTTACAAAGCCTTGACCTGGACTACACTGATGAGCTATAGTTTCCCACCCTCCCCAAAGGGAAAATTCTCTCTGCTGAATTGTTGAGAGGTTACAAAAAGAGTCAGAGTCAAAGGAAGAGAAAACCCTACCCATCACCTGGACCACAAATTCATGCAGGGAATGCAGCAGGTGCCTAAGCAAATACAAGCATGTAGGCATCATACACACCCAAGCACAGTCCCATGAAATGGTCCCCAAGCACACACATTCCACTGCTCCTTTCTCCCCTGAGCAAAGCATGCAGCCTTATACTATTCTCTCTCTCTCTCTCTCTCTCTCTCTCTCTCTCTCTCTCTCTCTGTGTCCCCTGGTCCCTCCTCTTGCCCTGACAGTGCTCACACTTCTAGTTCTCAAGCCCAGTGCCAAGTGGGCAGCACAGTTGTTCAAGAATAGAGGAGCCACTATGCTACTTGGGCCTTGGCGTGACCTGGTTCTGACCCACTGAGTGGGCCTAGTCATTGCTTCACCCAGAATGAGTGCCAGCTGCTGCCCACTTTGTAATGCCGCACATGGATCCCTCTGAGCTGGAATCCCCCTCAGCTTTCTACCCTGCCAAGTCCTGTGTTCATTAGTCCTATGGTGTAGGTATCTGGGCTCCACCCCCGAGGCTCCCTGTACTTGGGCTCTGTCCCCAGCCAGTTGAGAAGGAACCACTGGTTCAGAATCCCATATCAGAGAGAAAAAGTAGGCCTCACTCTCACTCTGTGAGATCCCGAGCAGAGTAGGCAGCAATGAAGTCAGGAAATGGCAGTCCAGTAGATAGATCTGTGAACTGGGTGTTAGTTGAGCCTCAGGGGTAAGAGGTGGATAGCACCAGGTGACTGCCTCTGAGTCACCAGGTTGAGCAAGAGGCAAATTTGAAGAACAGGTCATTTACGGGTCTGTCTGCCTCCAGCTGAGTGAGGTGAGGAACAACAGGGCTGACACTGACACTGAAAGGCTGCTTTGTGCTGGGTGCTGTGTACACACTAGACTTGCTCATTCAGTTCTCACCACAGCCTTGGAAGCTAAGAGCTGTGCTTACCTCTGTGTTACAGCCAGAAAACAGGGGCAGAGACCTTGTGCAATTTACCCAAGTTTGCATAGCAAGTAAACAGGAGTGCTCACTGGCAAATGCAAACTCCAGGGCTTAGATGTTCTGAACATATTTCTCCCCTCCCGTATAGTGACCTGCATACATTCAGTGTGTGTGACTGTGTGTGTGTGTGTGGTGTG
>JADRCH010000348.1:83034-96062 GCA_019843965.1 Rhynchomys soricoides | reverse complement strand
TGTGTGTGTATGTATGTGTGTATGTCTGTGTGTGTGTGTCTGTGTGTGTGTCTGTGTGTCTGTGTGTGTCTGTGTATGTGTCTGTGTGTGTGTCTGTGTGTGTGTCTATGTGTCAGGGCAGGGTGGTGACTGGAGGAAATCAGTCTTTTTTCCTCTGGTTGCCCCATGGCCTCCATGGCGGACACATCCGTTTCCTCTGATTCTACCTTTACCCTAACAGCTTCCACCCACAAATGCAAGCTTCCTATTTCAGAACTCAAATGTCTGTCTCTCAAAAATCAAGCCACACTGCTTCCTGGGCAACCTAATAAGGGTAGGCTCTGTGCTTCAAAGAGGGAAGGTATCCGAGATCACAATCCAGTGAAAGAGAAATTGCACCCCAAAGGCTAGGACCTTGGAGATCAAAGGCAGAAAGTAACATCTATGTTTCTTGAGCATTTTTGTCCCGCACACTGAAGTAGTGACTACACATACAGGCTCAGAAAATGTTTTATCCAATTAGTGGTCACCCTGAGATTTACTTACTAGTCATTCTGACTCTGTCTGTGGACAAGAAACTGGTGTCTGGGGCATGACATGGGTTTGGAGGTGTAACCAGCTGCCATGGTGACAGGGAACTCCAATAAGAAGAACTGGCTACTCTACATTGGCACTGAGTGTTAACACAGAAGACCCTACCTCTTGATGGTCTTGGAATGAAGAGAGCAAACAAAACAAACATAAAATGTATGGTCTGAGTAGGTGGGGCTGGTAGGTCGGGGCTGGACAGTAAGGCTTTGGGCAGACCTGGCTCTCACAGCCAGGTGACATCCATCCTCTCAGTGACTGTCCCTAACTTCAGTTCCTTTTTCTTTCTTTTTTTTTTTTTTTTTTTTGGTTTTTCGAGATAGGGTTTCTCTGTGTAGCCCTGGCTATCCTGGAATTCCCTCTGTAGACCATGATGGCCTCAAACTCAGAAATCCGCCTGCCTCTGTCTCCTGAGTGCTGGGATTAAAGGTGTGCGCCACCACTGCCCGGTCCGGTTCCATTATTTTTATAATGGGAACTATGACAGCATTGACCTCACTGTTTCCTGGTCATTGTCGGGAAGATAAATTACAGTATGTGCTATGGCACATGAGCCGTGGGGTTAGGCCCATCGGGCAGGAGAAGAGTCCTCCACACAGGGCCCCAGCCCTCTCTTCCTCACACTGCCTCCTCAGTTACCCATTGTCTTCTTTTCCTTCTATTTCCTGAAGCAATCTTCTTGGAAGAAGGTGGGCTGCTTCAGCCCCCAGCTTCTTCACCACATACCCTCGCCAGTGGGGGATGAGGAGGTGTTGTTTCCAGGCTTGACCTGCCGTTAAGATGGCTTTCTTAAACAGCACACCAGTCACCACAGAGGTATCTGAGGTGGGGGGGAAAAAGTAACCAGCCTCATTTCCCTTGGCCATCTGAAACTTGGGTTTTAGAGTTCTGTCTTGTGCTCGTATAAGGGCTCCTCTTTCAACTCTAGGTCCTTGGCTTAGTCTAGCTCTCCCAATCTTTCCGGCTTCTCTACCTCACCATGTCCTAGACCAGTGGTTCTCAGCCTTCCTAATGCTGCAACCCTTGAACACAGTTCCTCATGCTGTGGCGACCCCCAACCATGAAATTATATCCCTTGCTACTTCACAACTGTAAAGTTGCTAGTGTTATGAATCATAATCTCTGATATGCAGGATATCTGATATGAGACTTCCATGAAAAAGTCATTCTACCCCCACAGGGGTTACGACCCACAGGTTGAGAACCACTGTTCTAGGCCCATCTTTGGCCTAAGTATTGAACAAAGTTCTGCCTAAGACTAGAGGCCATTTGTCCTCCAAATCTCCCCACCTTGGTGATCTCTGCCTCGGTGGTCACCTCTGTGCAGGTGACTTTCTATAGCCCATACTCACTGCCAAGCTCCAGTCCTGTCTCATCTACTCAAGAAGCTGCCCCTCCTGCAGCCGAACCATACCACACCTCACCACACACCAAGTGAAGCTGTAACCTTTTTCCCCAAGCAAATTCCTTCCTTCCCTATCTAATTTTCATAACTGTGCAACACCCCCCACTCCTCAAGTCCTTCCTCCGTTGCCCTGGCAAGCAACCAGCCACGAAATCCTGACGGCTCCTGCTCCTCCATCCCTACCTCCTCGCCTGCCACACCCTCTCCCTGATAGCTCCTATCTCTTCCTTCCAGCCCCACCGCCTCACACCCATGCGCACACACACCCTTCAATCAAAGGAGTCTACCCAGGGTACAATTTGAATGAGATTATTTCTCTCCTCAAAAACTTTAAATGTCTCTGTATTGTTTATAGCAATATTTCTCAAACTTTCTTGGTGGTAAAAATACAGACTCCCACTCCCCACCCGCGCCCTCATGAATCAGAATCTTTGGGCCGGGCCCACTGTTCTGTACTTTAACATATACCCAGGTGACTTTTATCATCACAGGTTTTTATTTTTTGTTTTTTTAACAGAATGCTGGCATTTAGGATAACACTTAGTCTGGCATTTGAGGCTCTGTACTCATTTCCAGGATCGACTTCATATTCTCCTGCAGCCCCCGATGCCTGCACCACACCTCTCTTATCCACCAAGGCCAACTAAAAGGCCACCTCCTCCAAGAAGATCTTCCTGATTCTTACGGCTGAGAATCATCTCTCTCATCTTGGAGCTGATATCACCCTTCAGTCTAACCGTGTGCAACCAGCAGCCATTAGAACCTAGCTCACAGAGTACTGTTAGCCCCTTTCCCTCCCCTTTATCCTCCATGCTCTTTCTTGTCACCATGGCAGCCACTAGAACCAATAGACTAAGTCTGAGTCCCAGATCCCCCACTTGACTGTGTGCCTCAGTTTCCCTATCTGTAAAACAGAGTTGGTATGAGGACTAAATTAACATGAGTTGTCTTTAGTTTTGGAGTCTGGGAAACCAATGTCAAGGTACTGACAGATGTCACATCTAGTGAGAACCTGTTTCTGATTTGCACATGGCTACTGTGACACCAACCCTCCACATGACAAGCAGAGGGAGAGGAAACATGCTATCCACATCTCTTCTTATAAGAGCACTAAGTTGCCTCTGGATGACACATGCTTGTAATCCTAGTATTCTGGCAGGTGATAGTCCTGCAGGTTAGAAAAACCTACACAGGGAGACTCCAGAACAACAAAAAACAGTAGTAAGCTCCTTGCGTAGCACCCCATTTGTGATTATCTCCCAGAGGTCCCTCCCTCTTAATCCTTTCACACTGAAAGCTGAGATGTGAGCCCATGCCAAAGTGAGGCCCTGTGTCTTAATGCCTTTTTCCTTTGCTCTAACAAAATGCCTGGCAGAAACAACTTATTTTGGCTCATTGTTGGAAGAGAGAGTCCATCATGGTGGGGAAAGCCTAGCAGGAGTGAGAGACAGCTGCTCACATTGTGTTCACAGTCAGGAAGCAGAGGGTGATGAATGCTGTTGCTCAGCTCACATTCCCCTCCCCCACCCTGCCCGTGTAACAGTGCTAACCTCATTTACAGCGAGTCTTCCCATCTCCATTAACCTAATCCAGAAACTCTCTCACAGTCACTCCCAGAAGCTTGTCCCCTAGGTGACTCTAGATCCTGCCAAATTGACAGTCACACACTCGGCATGCAGCACACAGCTAGTGCTCATTCACCATTAGCTGTGATACACAAGAGACCTTGGCGACAGTCTGGCTCGGTGACCCTCAACTCTGCCTGTCCATTGGATAGCTTTGGGAAATCCAGAAGCCTGAGCTTGAACTCAAACCAATGATCCTTGGGGTAAGGTCCAGGCCTGGCACATAAACATGAAGCTAGGATGAGAATCCTTCACTTAACCAGTCCGTGGGAGTAGAGGGCTTATTCACGTATTCTTGGTAAGTACAGTAAGTTTCTGCATTGAAACCCTTCCTTCCCTCATAGCCAGTCCAGCACAACTTCTAGCATGAGGGCCAGCTTTGCTCTTGTACTTGTGGGACGGGAGCATCCCCCGAGGGGACCCATGTGGAAGACAGAGCCTAGGGCCAGGGGGCTGGAGACGTTGTAGGCAGGTTGAGGAAATGGAGAAATCCCAAAGGCTCAGCACCCACTCTGGGAAAGTAGGGTCAAAGGCTAGGGTGGAGGGATTTGGAGACTAACCGGCCTGGGGTTTGAAGCAAAAGGACCGTAAGTGTGGGAACCGTGGCTGTCCGTTACAGTGGTCTTTCCAGTACTGGCCCAGAATGGGGCATACAGTAAGAGCTCAACAAGTGCAGGTTGAATGTCTCAGTGACTCAGTAGCATCAGAAGGAATGCACACTGTTGATTATGCCACATTCCTATTGGGAAAAGATCCTGGACATTAAGAGAAATTGAGGCAAAGAGGAGGCCAACCTCCCTAGAATTCTGAAATTGCATTTCATAGGAGAGAGGCCATGGCTCAGTGTGCCAGATGTTTACAGGGCGCCCTGTCCTAGTTGGGCTTAAGGAACGCCAAAAGGGACAAGCAGACAACTGGAACTCTCTGCTGGGTGAAGGGGAAGGGCATGGTAAGGGAAGAAGGAGGCAGGCAGGAAGGAGGAGGCTAGGGTCCCGGCCAAGCTGCCTCTTGATAGGGAGAATGGGAGGGTGGGGAGCTCTGGGCCAGTGGCTGGGTCAGATCCTCAGCCAAAGCAAACCTACCTCAGGGGGCTGGGGGACCATTCCTTCCCCACACAGATGGAATCAAAGGCAAACAGGAACCCTGCAGGGCCCAGCTGTGACCCCTGCCCCCAAACTCAGCAAGGCCCTTTAACCCTCTTCTCCCCAACACCTTTCATAGTTCCACAGTCCAAAGATCTCTGGAAAGAACCTCACCTATTATTTTGCTCCCTGAATACCAGCCAAGAGATACCAGGCTCCCGAATCCAAATGACACCAGGACCCTGCCCACCTCCACAGTGGATCTGTGTAAAATATAAAGGTCATCTTTGCTAAAAAACAAACAAACAAACAGGCCTGTCCTTGTTTCTATGCTAAGAGTTAAAGGGTGCAGACTCACTTCTATAAGCATACTAATTGAAGTAGACACACCTGTACCTTACTAACAGACTGGGCAGGAACTGTCACCTCCCAGCCCAGAGTAACTGCAGGCCATTGCTCCCCTGAGCTGGGCATGAGTAAGAGGAAGTAGCCCAGAGTTTGGGGAGCACCAGAGGTGAAAGGATCTCACAGGTTTTCTGGCACCCCTTGTCACCCAGGAGACAAATTAGGTGACAGCTTGTCCAAGGTCATACAAGTGGACCCACTGGGACCTGACTTTTAGGCAAGTGTTCACTGCACCAGTCCATGACCCAGGCCCCAGGAATGGCAGGTGCACCACCGAGCCAGAGACACAAAAATCTTTTCTTTTTTAATATTCTCAACACCTCTACCTGTGTGTCCCGAAGGGAACCCAATGAGGACCTTTCTGGATCCAGAGAAGCAAGGAAAGCAAAAAGACAATGTATCAGAGGTAGGAAGACCAGGAGGCTGCTCCTCGGTGCCTTTATCTTTCTCTTTTCTGAGTTCTATAAAATGTATTTTGAATAAAATAAAAGAAAGACAAGAAAACTAGCTTGGGAGGAGTGGGGGATGGAGATTAAAGATGGCAGACGGCAGGAGAGTCCGAGGAAAAGAACTTTTAGAAGCTACACGGAGTACTCGGAAAAGAGAGACCACGTAGAAGACAGAGAAACCAATATCAGGGAAGAGATGAGAAGAAGCCCACACAGTCCCTGTAGTTCACTAGAGGTAACTAGGGGAAACTGAGGTAGTAGCGGACCTAGGACAGCTACATCTGTGACTTGGAGCCCAATATTCCCACTGCCAGGCCACTGGGTTCTGAGGGAATGTGAGCAGAGAGCTAGGAAGAAGGGGAACACTAATTGAGGCCACCCTGCGCCTTCTAGACTTCCAACTAATTTTTCACCCCATGATGGTCTTTCTTGGAAAGGAAAAAAAATGTCACCCACACCCCAGAAGGCTCCAGAAATCTGGCAGCCGTGACAAGACTACATTAGAAAGGAAGATGGGAAGTGCAGAGATCGGGAGAGTCAGGACAGCCCAAGTGGCTGGCAGCAGGAGAGGCGGCAAGAGGGCCGGAGCAGAGGAGTGGGGTGAGGGGTTGGGGGGGGGGGAAGGGGAGGGATGGAGAGTGAGGGAGCCTATCCCATCTCTTCCTTCCCACCCTCTGTCCCTCCCACTCTCTCTTTCATGATCTTGAAACAACCTTCAAGTCTGGGCTGGAGGCCCCAGGAGGCCAGTCACTTAGGAAACAAAACTGTTCCGTTTACAAGTCCATCTGCAGCTGAGCTCCCACCCTCCCCCTTACACACTCTCCCATGGACTCTCACGTACGCCCACAGTAATGCACAGCTTTCCCTGAAGCACACGTGAATGCCTGCACATGGACACGTGCACACCACACACTCCTAGGCAGACATCTAATTTGTAGTAGATGAAGCACACATCCAAGCAAGCACTGTCCTGTCCCCATCAATCTAAAGGGAGAAAGGGGACAGGCTCTGTCATCTTGTCTGATCTGGCTTCTCAAACTTGCTATGTAACTTAGGGTGACCTTGACATTCTGATTCTGATCCTCCTGCCTCTGCCTCCCAAGTACTGGGATTATAAGCGTGTTCTACAACCCTCACATTAGGGACGTTTGGGATAGAACCTAGGTTTCCATAGGAAGTCACCCAACGGAGCCACTTGCCCAGACTGAAGCTCCTTTGGAATTAGTGCTTGGCACATTCCTATTCACAGAATCCCGGACATGAGTGTCATAACTAGCACCTCATCTCCACAATAGTTCATGTTTCTATCTCTCTCTGCTCCCTGCCTTGTATACACATCCTTACTTTCCAGATCTCTGCCAACCAAACATGGCTCGGGCCTTTTCCATTTTGTCCCTTGTGACCTCTTTCTACTCTGAGTTTTCTCCCAAGACCACTCCCGTCTTCCCTCCTCCTACTCTCAAGTCTTTCTGTTTTTCTCTTTCATTCCTTTCTTGACTCAAATGAGTCCCCCCCCCCCCTCTGGATCCTCAAGTAGCCAACCCAGGTACCAGAGACTAAAGGGCCAGATGTGGACCTCCACTATGATCTGGAGTCTGAGACAGACTCCCATACTTCCATGAAGGGAGTGGTCAGTGAGGCATGGTGCTCTGCCTGTCGCTTGTGGCCGCTCAAGTACACGAGCAGAGCACAGTGTCCTTGGGGCTGTGGTCACACAAATGCAGGGCATGGCAGGGAGCCCTAGCAGGCTTTGCAAGCAGAGGAAGGGCACAACCCTTTCCGTTACTGAGCCTGGCTACAGACAGCAGAACCAGGGCGTGGGAAGGACTGGACAATACTGGAAGGTGCCAGCAGGGATGGGAGGAGGGGGGACGAACACAGGAACTGAGCCTTGTATTTCTCTTCGGTCTTACCTTATATATTGAAAAGGCTAGGGAGATTACTCAGGAACTCCAGCCCAGGCTGATAGATGCCACCCATACTGTACCCCCAAGGGATCATCTATTCACCCCTAAACTCCACAGCTCCACTAGCCTTTAGTAAATCTTCTAAAGCCTTTTTCCCTGGCTTTGCATCTTTAGCTGTTCCCTGTGTCCTTAACACACAGGGACAGTGATTATCTCCTCTCATGATTTTCCAGTCTCATCTATTCCAGGGCCAAGTCAGAGCCTGGAAATGGACCACAGACCATGAGAAAATCCATGCGTGCTTATACGGCCCATCCTTCCTGCCTAGACCCAGGAGGAAGCAGTAGGGGCAGGTAGGAGCTGACCCTCTGATGCCTGTAATGGAAAAATCTCAGCTGCAGAACCGGAGGTGGCCAGCTATTTAGGGAATTCAGATGTGAGCCCTGTGCTCTGAGAGTAGATTTCCTGGACAAGAGGTCCATAATCCCTCTATAGGGAGCTCCCTCCAGGGCCAGAGGGGACTCAACCCAGCCAGCCCAGCCATCGGGTACCTTAGGCCTCCTGCCAAAGCCCCATTCCCTCCCTCTTCCTTCCAAGTCAGGGTTCTCAGACTTGCCCCTGCTCAGCGGGTGTCCACTCACTCCATCTCTGTGCCTAGAGATAAGGGGAGGCTGCAGGAGAACCTTGTCCTGTAAGTGTTCCTAGTAGGTGGGGGCAGAAAACTTTCTTCTCTCTGTCCCCAGCCCCCATTCTCTGGCTCTTCATCAAATGAGCAATACCAGCGCCCCCAGAGCAGCTGGCCGGTCATGAGTTATCTATCCTCTCTGTTCCTGTTTCTACTGAGAATGATGTTGAAGACACCTCCCCAGCTGGAGGTGAAGCCCCCTCTCTCTTCCCAGGCCCAACTTCCAGGATCCCCCATGTCATTATACAGGTCTCTCTGAAGTGGAGGCTGCCTGTCCCCTTCCTCCAAGAAGGAACCAGAGAAGTCATTGTTCTTTCTAGTCCACCAGCTTCAGTATCAGAGGTGATAATGACTTCCAAAGCTGTCCTTAGAGATGTTACACCTTCCAGATCTGACTTCTCATACCACCTGTCACCAGTCTCCAACTCAGACTCACCCAGAGCTCCTCTGTAGCAGTGAAGGGGAGGCTCACACAGAATGGCAGAGATGCCACCAAATGCCTGCTGTGCCCAGGTTAGGGATGCCTTCCTGGCTCTTTCATATCTTCTGTCCTTCACCTTCCCAACTGCTTCTAAGCGGCCGAGACTCTTGCTTGACTTGAACACTGGTGTGTCCACCCTTTACAAATTGTGTCATAATGTTGTCATCAACAACATTCATGTCCTCTACAAGTCACACTGGACAACTATGCAATCACATTATCAAAAAAGCAGTCACACTGTGGTGGTGGTGGTGGTGGTGGTGGTGCACTCTTTTAATCCCAGCAGAGGCTGATTTGAAGATGGCCTGATCTATAGAGGGAATTCCAGGACAGCCAAGACTACACAGAGAAAAACCTGTGTCGTAAAAACAAACAAACAAACAAAATCGCTCTAAAGTTATAAAGTATCTCAATGTTTGAAGTAAGTTTAGGATGTGTTGGGCCAATATCATAGCTATCGTGGGGGTGGGGTGGTGTATGCAGCCTGAGAGCAACAAGGTGGACATGCCTGGCTCAGCATCTCCAGGCTTTGGTCCCTGCAAGGAGCTTGAAATGCAAGAATCATCTGTGTTCCCGGTCTAATTTTTTCTTAGTCCCAACGTCCGTCCTTGCAGCAGACGGAGCAGGCTGTTGCTTTCTCTGGGAACTTGGATGTGAGCTCGGAGAGATTCTGTCTTATCCACTAAGATTGCTGAATTCTTATAGCCTTGCTTCCTTGCCTAGAAATATAGGCAGTTAGTCCTAGGACCCTAAGCTGGTTGGCAACTCTTGAGGGGCCACTTCTCCGTTTTCCTGGTACCCCCTCCACATTCCTTCCCCCTTGCTTCTCCCTTGATTGTGGCTTCCATGGGATGGGGAAATGCTGAGAGGAGCTGAGGGGGACACACCAGGGACAAAACAGGATCATCAGCTGGGCCAGTTGCTAAAGGGGCGGGAGGGGAGGAGTCCTCAGGGATCCAGTTTCAACAAACGTTTCTTTCCCCAGAAGGGGAAGGCGGGAGTGAGGGGGAGAGGGACCTATTTAAAGCTACCCTGTTGCTCAGGCTGTCTCTGTCTGCCAGGGTCTCCAGCTGCCCCAGACAGGCGGTGTGGTCTTGGGATCCTCCTGGTGACCTTTCCAGCCTAGGTCCCCTCAGCCACTCTGCCCCAAGATGGGTCGTGGGGTGAGTATCCCCCCCCAAGATCAGGGGCCACTCTCTGGAGGGTGGAGTAGAAATGGGATGTGGAGAGAGGGTGAGAGACGCTGACTGACTGTGTGGGATGGTTTGAACTTGGAACTAGTCTCCTGACTGCACATGCATGTGGATTCATTCCATGCATGAGTTTGAGGACTGCCAGGTTCTGCAGCCACCCTGCTCTCTGCCTCACCTACAAATAATCCAGAAACTGCCCGAGTCCCCTCCCCGTTCTCTGCCCACTCACACTCTCTCCCCCAAACCCCTCCTCTCTCTCCACAGTCTCTAGCATCCCAGCTGAAGGGATCTTTGGCACTGTTAGTTTTCTGCCATCCTTGTTACCCACTGAAAATATCATTGCTCTAAGGTCCTTAGCCCAAGAGCACAGGGGCCAGCCTGGGGCTAGAAAGGAGCTACGGAGCACCCCATTCCCAGAGCCACCCAGCAGTTTGTTACACCAGGTCCCAGAGGAGAGAGAGAGAGCGAAGATGTATCCCCAACCCTCACTCAAGCACCCCTCCGATGTCCCCAACAACACTGTCCTCGGCTCCAGGCCATAGGCTTTGGGGACCTTTCCAAAGGCTGCTGAGAACTGCCCCTGTCCATGGCATTCTGAAGTAATGGATTTGCCAATGAAAAGATTAACAGCCATGTCTGGGTGAGCAAGGACAAGGCTTCCAATTCTTGGAAATGAAATTCCCATATGAAGAAAAGGGACCCGATCCCTTTCCATACTGTGCTTGGCAGCTTTCCTTTTGTGGAACATTGGCAAAAGAGGACACAGAGGGAGAGGGCTTGACAGGCCATTGCAAAATGTGAGGAAGACAGTGCCACAGGGGGCTGTGGGCCAATTTCTGGGTCCAAGGAGGAGTCAGGCAAGGACATGTTATTGCACTAAGCTGAACAGCTGGGAAAACTCTGATGCTGGACACCAGGGGTCCAGAGCTAGGGTGGGAACTGAAAATAGAAGAGTGCTGTGCATGTGTGCTTACATGCATGTGCGTGCGTGCGTGTGTGCGTGTGTGTGTGTGTGTGTGTGCAAGTGTACATGTGTCCACAGCCTTACAGCAGTGTGTTCCCAGGAAGCTGATGGTGCTGCAGGCATGCATGGGTGAACCTGCACTGTGTTTCAGCAGGTGAATTTGCAAAGGAAGGGCCTTTGAGCATACAGGGTCAAGGATGGTGGGGTAAGGTCAGGACTGTGGGCCCTTAGGAACTATGTATGGGCAATGGGTTTCCCTGAGGAAGAGTCATAGTCAAAAGAAGGCACACTGTCCTGGGACCCTCTTTCCTGCAATATCTTTCCTGCTCCCCATAGCAAGGGCAGATCCAGCTGAGGGGCAGAACCTCTGAGAGTCCAGGGCTAACCAGGTCAGGCAAGCCCTACCTCCATCTAAATGGAAAGAAAGAGCAGACACCCCTCCACCCTGCTCTACCTTAGAGTAAGGTGGACTCAGCTCACAGAGTTCTTTCTACTTAGAAAGTAATTTGACCTTGACTTTCCCATTCAGAACTTCTCCCCTAGCTCTGTTGCCAGGTCCATAACCTGTGGCAAGCCTAACCTAGTGGCTGTGCGTGACTCTGCTGGTCTGGTATGTTTAGAGTGAAGAGCTGGGTTAAGTCTGGGAGCTCAGAGTCCTACCTACAAGGAAAGCCCTGCAGAAAACAATCCCGCCCCCCCCCCCCCCCCCCACTCAACTCCGTGGTCTGCTTTACCTCAATTCCAGCCCGTGGCTGTGTGGCTGTGAAGGGTAGCGTGGGAGCTGGGAGAAGGAATCACACTGGTGGGAGGGAGCCAAGCCTCCTCCAGGGGCTGAGGTGGGGGTGGGGGGAGCACTGGCTGGTTTCCAACTACCCCCACTTTGTCCCAGTCTCTGGCTTTCTGAAAAAGAACTCTCTGTTCTCCTCCAGCATTGAAGAACCAAAGAGAGGGACTTGTGCTAGGGGAGGAGGGAAGACCAGAGGGGGAGAGAGGGGTCCCCACTTCCTCTTTCTTTCTTCCCTGGGCAGCCGCTGGCCCCAAATCTCCACAGACTCCTGGCCATGGAGCCTGAGATCCTTGCCAGGACAGGAGGAGGGGGAAGGGCAGTGTATCCTAGGCTTTGCACTGAGGGGAGAACAGGGTGGGAGCTGGGAAAAGAAAGCACATGGAGTGATTTAACTCAGCCACAATCCAACATTCCAGCATGTGAGAGCCAGCCCATTCTCAGAGATGTATATTTGTTTGTTTAAGACAGGATCTCACTATGTAGCCCAGGCTGGACTCAAACTTCCAATCTTCCTGCCTCCACCTCCCGAATTATAGAACTACAGATATGCACACCACCAGCCCCAGCTCCATAAATGGGCATTTGATTCCCATTTTCATGTGTTGTTTGATATCAAATGTGCAGAGAATTTCCTGGACTCTGCTGCTCAGCCTCTAGACCAAGCCTCCCACCCCTCAAGCCCCCAAGGACCACACTGAAGTCTGTCTGAATGCTTTCTCAAATTCAATCCCTCTGTGGCTTCCCGTCCTCTACCCAGCCCAGTCTCACCAAGCATGTTAGAGGACAATACATTTCAATTCGAGAAACTTAATGAAGCCTCTTGCATCACCTGGGGAAGGGAGAGATAGAAACATTCCTGAGTTCTTCTCAACTCCTTTGGATGACCATTTCAGTTTCCCCAAGATTCTTGGCTTTCAGAAGCTCAAGACCAGATTGCATTCGTGGGTATTTCAGATAGAGATGAATGGATAATGGGTCAGCTTCTTTTTCTAAATGGAGCATGTCTGAGCAACACAGTCTCCAAGAGCACATCTTCTAGGTCATTGCATCTTGAAGCAAGTGCCCACCTTGTGTTATATGTCCCATGCCCAGCATTGCTCCTGATTTCACTGGACAGAATTCTATTACTCAAGGTGTCAAGCTTACGATTCCTTAGGATCACAGCAGCTGCCATATCCCCCAGGTTGCTCTGACTCTGATGGATGAAAATACGTTATTCTGGAGTACCAAGGACTAGGGACCACATCTACACGCTGGTGAAATGCTGGTCCATACTGATCTGTATTTGCCCGAATCTATAGACCATACACTTACTACAAGAGTGTCAGCCGTGACCACTGGGAGATAGTGAGTAAACAATGTACCACTCTAATGATGTGGGATGCTGATGTGGAGGAGACTGTCCATGGGTAGAAGATCCGTGAGAACGTCCTCTACTTTCCACTCACCTTTATGGTCAGCCAAAAAGCTGCTTATAA
>JADRCH010000348.1:41186-82634 GCA_019843965.1 Rhynchomys soricoides | reverse complement strand
GGGGTTTCGAGACAGGGTTTCTCTGTATAGCCTTGGCTGTCCTGGAACTCACTCTGTAGACCAGACTGGCCTCGAACTCAGAAATCCACCTGTCTCTGCCCAAGTGCTGGGATTAAAGGCATGTGCCACCACTGCCCAGCTAACTCTGTATCCTGAGGGGGGTGGAGAGACATGGAGGGAGATGACAATATTTTGCACGCTATCAATAACCCCAGGCCTTTCCTAGCCCCTTGCTCCAAGGCTGCCTCCATTTGAATGAAGAATCCTCACCAACTCCCCACAAAAGCTCCTATGTGACCATGAAAACCTGCAGTGACCCTGAAAAGAAGGGCAAACGGGGGCTTCAAATGATCACTATTAAAAACATGGCGCTTACCCGGACAGATGGCCCAAGACTGACCGTGACGTACATGACTTCAGATCTCTATTTACTTTCATATATATTTCTTGGCAAAGGGAACTCAGTTATGCTTTGGAGTTTCAAGTCCTGTGAGTTGCCTGTGTCTGGTCCCAGGCAAGCCTGCCCAGCAGGCTGGTGAGGGTTTCCAGCACATCCTGGGCTCCCATTTTACAGACATACTTGAACCGGTCCCTCCTAGCTTCTCTCAGTCCATCATCTCTACCCATTCCATTTCCACCACCAAGCCTGCTTCTTCACTTGTCTTCCTGGGATTTTTACTCTATCGAGCACTTCTCTCTAAATTAGGCAGACATTTCTGCAGGATACCTACCCATCAACGCAACCCCTGCCTGCTCCCAGAATCCCCTCAAATAACATAGAATGATCTTTTTCAAAATATGTCCTGCTTCTAATGGCAGGCCATCCCCAGTGGCCCATCCAGTCTCCCTGATGATCTGTGCCCTCCTCTCCTTTTTCAGGCAGGGCGTGAATACTCGCCTGCCGCCACCACTGCGGAGAATGGGGGTGGTAAGAAGAAACAGAAAGAGAAGGAGCTGGATGAACTGAAGAAGGAGGTTGCCATGGTAAGGACCACAGTGCTTCAGCAGGGCTATGGAGCAGCTGCTCTGCTCTGACAGTCACACACCTGCAGCCATGAGCACCCAAAGGAGCTTTGTCCCCAGGGCCATGCTCCCCACTTAACCCTATGCCCCAATGGGTGCCTAGCCTCCTTTTCCAGAGTGTCTCCATTTCCCCTCCCCCAGGATGACCACAAGCTGTCTTTGGATGAGCTGGGCCGAAAATACCAAGTGGATCTGTCTAAGGTGAGTAGAGCCATGAGGTGAGAGAGGCAGACAGCTTCAGGAGGGAGAGCCCCAAAACTAGAACACAGTGCTCTTTGCAAGTGAGGGAAGCAGCCCAGAGATGAGAGACTTACCTACAGTCATGGAATTAGTTGGTGGCAAGTCCAGAAGTAGACTTTGGACCCCTACTTCCCTCTCTTTCCCTGTGTATCTGAAATCTAGAATTCCTTAGAACCCAGGGCCCAGACCCTGGCAAGGCTCCCTGATCTTCCTCAAGCGACTGCTCTCAGAGATGACAGGCATGGACCAGCAAGGTGACTCATCCCTGTTGTCATAGTACTTGCTGGCTCCTGCTACATCCGTGGCTCTGTAATAAGATGCGGTGCAGACATTTCTTTAGTCCTCACCGTAGCTGTGTCAGGCATTGTCAGTCTGTTTATTAAAGCAAGGAGAATCAGAAAGGGAGAATGACTTGCCGGATCTGTACCAGGGCCAGTGCTCCCCAAGTAACCCTGTGTCCCCAAGTGTGGGGGCATTTCTCCTTCCCTAGGATGATCACAAGCTGTCCCTGGATGAACTGGATTATATAAATAAATGCAGGCCACATCAGATTGCCAAACTCATCATTAAAATTTATTTTAAATTGTTCCTCAAAGCTAGGTGCTCTGGCATACACCTATTACCCCAGCTACTTAGGAGACTAACGCAGGAAGATTGCAAGTTCAAGACTGGGGCAGACAACTTAGAGCCCCTGTCACAAAATCAAATTGAAGTGGGCTTTGGAAGTAGTTCAATGGTGGAGTGCTGTATAGCTCATGTGATGTCCTAAATTCAATCCTTAGTTTTTTTTAAAAAAAAAAAAAAAAAAAATCTACCAAGTGCTGTGGTGGTCAACTATAGTCTTAGGTACTTAGGAGACTAGAACAGAAAGAACACTTGAGCCAAAGAGCTCAAGACCATGGTAGACAAACTATTGAGATCTTGGCTCAAACAAAGACATTGTTGAAGCTAGCCACAAGTCCAAGGCCAGCTTGGATTATAAAGTAACTTCCAAGCTAGAACAATACCCTGTCTCAAATAAAAGATACAAAATTTTATGGTCAATATCCCTGACCCACTCACTCTTTTCTGTCTCTCTGCCTAAACTGCTAAGCTCACGTTCCTTAACCTTTCTTTATTTTCTACCACAGGCTTTCCACTCTGGCATCATTGTGTATTTATTATTGTGGTTTCCACTTTAGTTTGTGGGTGGGTACTTTGTCGATCTTGCCTGTCTTCAGATCTTTCTCAGTGTCAGGCATGCAGTCGGAGCTCAAGGTTCACACATAGTATAGGTGAACGCATGTCATGAAGATCAGTAACAAGTGGTTCCTGCTCGAAGTCAGTAGCAAAAATTTCAAAAACAAAAAATATACAAACAATTCCAGTACAATATGTAAGCACCACTCTAGAATCAAGCATGGGGGACTACCTGGGTCCAGAAAGAGGCCTTTGATCTAGCCTGTCGACATCAAAGAGTAGCAAGCCTGGCTAGGTTTTCTTTGGAAAGTGATAGGTGATTGCCAAAACTGCATGACACTCAGGGTCAGTGCTATGGGGCTTTCCCTGGAGCCCTGGAGAAAGGAAGGATCTGCAGGACGGAAGGAGGGTGGTCAGACAAGGAATCTTTCCGGTGTGCTTACGCATGCTGTCCCAACAAAAACATCTTTCAACCCAAGAATAACCAAGGTGGAGCCACAGTGAGAATCCATTTTAGCCTTCAAGGCCCAAGTCTCATTAGAGACACCAGTTACTCTTTGTGGTCCCTCGTGATGTTCCCACCCCTTCCAACCAAAGGAGATTTTTCTCCCTCCAGCTAAACATCCAAGATGCTGAGAGATGTGGTAAGTGTCAGGTTTGTTCCCTATGCCCACCCCCACACCTTTCCTCACTCCCCAGGGCCTCACCAACCAGCGAGCTCAGGATATTCTGGCTAGAGACGGACCCAACGCTCTCACTCCACCCCCCACAACTCCTGAGTGGGTCAAGTTCTGTCGTCAGCTTTTTGGGGGCTTCTCTATCCTGCTGTGGATTGGGGCACTCCTCTGCTTCTTAGCCTATGGCATCCTGGCCGCCATGGAGGACGAACCATCCAACGATAATGTGAGCCATGCACCTGACCCCTGGACGGACTCACAGCCCTACCCTCCAACTCTCAACCCCAAATAAGGTGATGGGAGGGCTCAGGGAACAAGATGACAGACCCAGTACCTCAGGCTAAAGAGAAGTAAGGGTTCTGTATATACCGTGGAGCACCCTCCAACACATGTGGGCAGCAGCGAGAGAGACAGTACCTCCACACTCCTTCCACTAATAGGGTGGTCTGTATCCCTGCGTCTTCACTCCTAGAAAAGCCAGAGCCATGAGAACTCCCTTCTTTGCTCCTTCCATGTTGGGCGTGTGGGTTGGGAGACTGGGGGAGGTTTTCAAGAAAGACTACTCACTATCATTCTCGAACTTCAGCACAGATGAAAGATAGGGATTCCACTGGGTGCTCGTTCCGAATGTCACCTATCCCTGGAGGTGACAAATGGCAGGTCCCTCAAACTCTCTCTCCTTACCAGTTATATTTAGGTATCGTGCTAGCAGCTGTAGTTATCGTCACTGGCTGCTTCTCCTACTACCAGGAAGCCAAGAGCTCCAAGATCATGGACTCCTTCAAGAACATGGTGCCTCAGGTAGATGGCAGGGACTGGCTCCATCCAAGTTAGGGCATAAGGTTTCTGAGATGGTCCACCTCTTTCTGTCTTGTGGTCTGAGGTGGAAGAAAGATGGGCAGAAAATACCCTTGCCGGCTCTCCACTACAGAACCCAGTTTTGCCCCTAACGGTGTGTGTGTGGGGGGGGGGGGTGTCTTCTGGGAGAGCAAAAGTAGAAATGAACAATTCATGACAGGCTCTTGGCCTTTCTGCAGCAAGCTCTGGTCATCCGAGAGGGAGAGAAGATGCAGATCAATGCAGAGGAGGTGGTGGTGGGAGACCTGGTGGAAGTGAAGGGTGGAGATCGTGTCCCCGCTGACCTCCGGATCATCTCTTCCCATGGTTGCAAGGTAAGGAGATCACCCAGAGCAAGTGGTTGAGTCTGTACGGTTAAGTTTAAAAGTTAAAAAATATCAATTACAAACATCAAGATCTCCCCTGTACTTCCTAGCTATACCTCCTACCAGCATATGATAGCTACATGCTACCTCTGTGTATCTATGTGACAGGAATGCTCCATGCCTTGGGATTTCTTTGACCTAATGACATTTTTTTAAAAAGATTTATTTATTTAATATAAGTACACTGTCGCTGTCTTCAGACACACCAGAAGAGGGCATCGGATTCCATTACAGATGGTTGTGAGCCACCATGTGGTTGCTGAGAATTGAACTCAGAACCCCTGGAAGAGCAGTCAGTGCTCCTAACCTCTGAGCCATCTCTCCAGCCCTGACCTAGCCACTTTATAACCATTGTATATTGAATACCACGTCCATGTTAGAAGCCTTTAGACATAATATCTAATTTCACTCTGAAAGACTCTAGGCCAGTCTGGGCTACAGAGATCACTGTATAATAAATTAAAGTTTAAGGAAAGGAAGATGAAGAAGCTGGGTGTGGTGGGTCACACCTATAATCTTAACATTCCACCGGCAGAGGGAATGTTGCCCTCTGGAAGATGGAGTGTTCAAGGTCCACCCAGCCTGCCTACATAGAGAGGGTGTCTGGAAAAAAATGACGTAATTAAGAAGGCCACTATCTGTTGCAGCCTGATCACCCTGGGAGGTAGCATTTTCACAGACAGCCTTGGTGGTGTCTCTTGAAGTTGTGTAATGTAATGATCCTGTTAACATTCCCCACTTTACAGGTGAACAGCAAAGGCCTTGTGGGTTAAGTAAATAACCCAAAGACATTAAAAAAGTCAGGAAGACTCAGTCATCCAAACCCAAGCCTGGGTGAGAGCTGAGTAATGCCATAAACATGTAATGAGGGCAAGTGTAATTTTGTCCCTCTTGTCATGAAGATTGAGGGGGGTTGAATCTGACTCAGGAGACAGCTGTGTGCACACAGAGTTGCGGCTGCCAGTTTAATGACCACACCCCTTCCTCCTCAGGTGGATAACTCATCCCTAACAGGGGAGTCGGAGCCCCAGACCCGGTCCCCTGAGTTCACCCATGAGAACCCCTTGGAGACCCGTAATATCTGTTTCTTCTCTACCAACTGTGTGGAAGGTGAGAAGCTAGCCTCCCATGAAATCTCCTCACCCCAGCACAGGGCAGGGACGGGAAGGGGCTGAACACTGCAGTAGCAGTCCTCTCTAGAGAGCAGGGCATTGGCTAAAGGCAGACTGACTCTGCTGGAAGTCACTTCTCTACAGGAAGCTCTCGGTTCTGTTGATTCCCCAGACTGAAAGCCTTCCCAAAACGCTCAGACGGTGAGTTAAGATGCCCCTCCCCAACTGTTAGGAGTGTGGGAGTCAAGTGAGGTCTTCTAGTCATGGTTCCGGACCACCCAGTGAGCTGAGTTAGGACTGACTCTGGGAGGGAATCCAGGGGCAAGAGATGGTAGGAGAGAGGTGTGCCTGGACCTCGGACCTCTCACAAGGTGATAACGAACACCTTCTTCCATCTCAATTCTATGCCTTTCCTTCCCTGCCCCTCCTCCTCCTCTTGCTCAATACATTGGTTCTTTGGGCTTGTTTCCTTCCTTCAGAAAATTGGAATTACAATAAAAACCACTACACACTAAATTTCCTAAATGTTTAATGTATTGGGATTCTGACTTATCATAGCTTTCCCATAACTGAATGCATTTGAAAGGTCAGATAAGGTACCCTTGCTACTCATTCAGCAACTCGCTCTGAAGAGAGGACAGACAGGGAAGTAGGAATGCAAAGAATACAAGTCATATTTGCTGCATGTCTGTTGTGTGACAGACGACAGTCACGGTTAGTCCATGTAACTACTGACTCCTAGGTAAGAGTCCAAATGGCATTTGAACCCAGATTTGGCTGACTTCAACCTGCACACTCTTCCCAGGGCTCTGTAATGTCACATATTTTAGATTATCACAAGGTTATTTTATAGATTATAAATATATAGAATAAATATACAGATATAAATATGTAGAATAAAAATTATTTTATTCTACATTGAGAAGATCTTGTTTTTTAATTAAAAAAAATCATTCATAATTGTGTGTGTGTGTGTGTGTGTGTGTGTGTGTAAGTGAGCACACTCATGCCACAGTGCACATGTGGAGGTCCTGTAGAATTTAGTTCTCTCTGCCAACCATGTAGGTTCTAGGGATCCAACTCAGATCATCAGGATTGGCAAGTATCTGAACCATCTTGCTGGCCCAAGAAAATCTTAAGACTAAACCAAACAAACAACCAACAAAAAGCAATAAGTAGTTTACTTCTGTTTATCATATGCTTTTGAAAAATATCTAGTATAAGATCGATTTGCTGAAATGTGGTGGGCAATTTTTATTTCACTTACTGAATCTCTTCCATTTGAACTTCAGTAGTATTTGCAAGATGTCTTCTCAGGCCCAAATATAAAAGAAAATAATTCAATATTGTATTAAATCTAAGGCTGGTGGTCTATACAGGGAGGGTTAACCCTGTTTACTGAAAGTGGCCTCCAGGGTCCAAGCCTTTGGCTTATTTACTTTGTGATGGTTTCATTTCCTTAGACAACATGATGAGACATCCGTCATTGCCAACCCTGGGCACTCAGCCTCTGTTCTTTCCTACTCGGCAGGCACCGCCAGAGGCATTGTGATCGCCACAGGTGACCGGACAGTGATGGGCCGCATAGCCACCCTTGCCTCTGGCCTAGAGGTGGGACAGACACCCATAGCTATGGAGATTGAGCATTTCATCCAGCTGATCACAGGGGTGGCTGTGTTCCTGGGGGTCTCCTTCTTCGTTCTGTCCCTCATCCTGGGCTACAGCTGGCTGGAGGCAGTCATCTTCCTCATCGGCATCATTGTAGCCAACGTGCCCGAAGGGCTTTTGGCCACCGTTACTGTGAGTGGATGAGGCTGAATTTCCACCAGTGCTGCTGGCTTTCTCCCTGTTTGATACAGACAGTTGCTTATTGCTTTTCAGCAATGTTCTTCCCTTCAGGTCCCTGTAGTCACATAGCAGACGCCGTACACAGAATTGCTCAGGACACGCCTGGGAGTTTGAAGCTGAAAATTTGGGGGTTGAGCTGTATCTGAGCATTCAGTTTCTCTTTGGGGGCTTGTTGTGGTCATGCTCCTCACCATCTGTGTGCTTGTCCCCCGACGCAGTCTGGGGTTCATCCTGTCTCATGTGCTATAAAGACTCTTTCAAAGGTCACCAGTGACTAACTAGCAAATCCACTGACATTTCTCAGCTCTCATCCTTAAAGCTGCTGCTGAAATGAAGACTTCTGTCCACCCTCCTGCCCTCTGTCCTTCATCAGCCACTGTGGTGTGTCACCATCCTGGTTGTCTTGTCCTCACAGCAGCTCAGTAGCTGTCAAGCCCCAGCCTTGGCCTTCCTCCTTGCTGCCCTCAGAGGAAACCATTTTCTTCCACAGTTTCTGTAGTCCCTTCCATGTGGGTGGTTGTCACACCTTTGTACCTGCTCTGGAGTCAGATATCTTCAACTTTCTTCAGGGCATTTACCACAGATAACGCCTAAGAACCTATTTAACATGCTTAAAGCTGAACTCGCTATTTCCTGCTAGGGCCCACCCAATCATTTGTGAGTGGGATTAATGAAAAAGGATTAGAGCTTCTGAATGGGGAAAGATCTAGACAAGTCACTCTAGACTTGGCCCTTTTCATTCTCCTCTCCATCTACCAGGTGTGCCTGACGCTGACAGCCAAGCGCATGGCTCGCAAGAACTGCCTGGTGAAGAACCTGGAGGCGGTGGAGACACTGGGCTCCACATCCACCATCTGCTCAGACAAGACGGGCACCCTCACCCAGAACCGAATGACAGTGGCTCACATGTGGTTTGACAACCAGATCCATGAGGCTGACACCACGGAAGACCAGTCTGGTAACTGGGTGAAGGGAAGTGGATCCTGCTGAGGGCCCTCACAGAAGAGGGAGACCAGGGTGTGAAATGCTCACACAGAGAGCCAAGTGTCTCCCTCCTTTCTTCCCAGGGGCCACTTTTGACAAACGGTCCCCCACATGGACAGCCCTGTCTCGGATTGCTGGTCTCTGCAATCGTGCTGTCTTCAAGGCTGGGCAGGAGAACATCTCTGTGTCTAAGGTAGGGGTCCAGCCAGTGAGTGCAGACTCATGTTTCCAAAGTCCCCTTGCAGATACCCAGCTCTCCCTCTCACTTGTAGTCCTGTAGCTGCCTCAGTGACCTCAACTGATGCTCTGTCTCCTCCATCCTCCATTCCCTCCCCTCCCCCACCATGACACTGAATCTATTTTCTTCTGGCAGCGGGACACAGCTGGAGACGCCTCTGAGTCAGCTCTGCTCAAGTGCATCGAGTTGTCCTGTGGCTCAGTGAGGAAGATGAGGGACAGGAATCCGAAGGTGGCAGAGATTCCCTTCAACTCCACCAACAAATATCAGGTCTGGCTGGGCTGCTGGGACAGAGAGAGAGAACAGGGGACGAAAATGGGGAGAGTAGGTGAGCAGAGACTCAACAGAGGAAAGTGAGCCAACAGAGGCTCAGCAGAAAGAAGGGATGAGGCACATCTGAGGAACAGCTGGCCTGGCTGCATAACCCTCTAACTGGCAAACCTTACTACACACAACCTGTCACCCTCTCCTCTCTTATCCTGATGGCGACCGTCCTCCAACACTGCCATCCAAGTAACTAAAGTACACCTCCATAATTCCCTTACTGTCTCCCTCAGTCTTTAGGTACCTGTTCATGCCAAGAATAGCCTCAGGTCTATTCTGCACGCACAATGGAAGGAAAGTCCCCGGGGTATTGCGGACTAGGGGATGCTAATGGAAGCCATCCAATGCCTATCCCGACTGATCTTAATGACTGTTTATTGAATAAATCACTGTTTTATGGAAGAGGCTCCATAGAACACCGTAGATTTTAAGACTCAGTATTGGCCAGGCAGGGGTGGTGCACGCCTTTAATCCCAGCACTCGGGAGGCAGAGGCAGGTGGATTTCTGAGTTCAAGGCCAGTCTGGTCTACAGAGTTCTGGTCTTCCAGAACAGCCAGGGCTACATGGAGAAACTCTGTCTTGAAAAAAAAAAAAAAAAAGACTCAGTATTGTAAACAAACACCCCCCACAAGTAGTTTGTCCTTTGTCGACAATCTCTGCTGGGTAAGAGTTACCTTATTAGGAAAGTTTCCTTCTAAGCAGCTGCTATCAGACCCCATGCTAAGCAACAGAGCCAAGATTATATGGCTCCCTCTGTCGACCCCTTTCTCTTCACCAGCTTTCCATTCATGAGAGGGAAGACAGTCCCCAGAGCCACGTGCTGGTGATGAAAGGTGCCCCAGAGCGTATCCTGGACCGATGCTCCACCATCCTGGTACAGGGCAAGGAGATCCCTCTTGACAAGGAGATGCAAGATGCCTTTCAGAATGCCTACATGGAGCTGGGAGGACTCGGGGAGCGAGTGCTGGGTGAGGAGGCAGAAAGAGAAGCAGAGCTGAGAAGGTGGTGGCTCAGAGCCTTGGTTGCGTCTCCAGCTGCCTGGAGGCAGCCACTCTGCTGCTCTCACTCCTCCCTCTTGCTCCTCCTCAGGCTTCTGTCAGCTGAACCTGCCTTCTGGAAAGTTTCCTCGGGGCTTCAAATTTGACACAGATGAACTGAACTTTCCCACAGAGAAGCTCTGCTTTGTGGGGCTCATGTCTATGATTGATCCGCCCAGAGCAGCTGTGCCAGATGCGGTGGGCAAGTGCCGAAGTGCAGGCATCAAGGTACTGGCCCCCCTTCCTACCCCCCACCACCTGTGTCCTTGTAAGCCTGGTGCCAGAGGTCAAAAGACTACAGCAGCTATTGTCCTGAGGAGACACAGGTTCCTGGTGGCCTCCTTCCCACTGACCCAGAGGGTTTATCCATCTGCAGGGAAGGTGCATGCCTAACAAGAGTGTTCACCTCTGTCTTTTGCTCATGCCTATCATCTGGCCCAGCTCACTGCCCTGTCTGCATGTGCCCCCCTCTTCCTGTCTCAATTGAAGCACCAGTCGGCATTCCTAGCATGAATACTTGGTTATCAGACTGCCCCATTGCAGTCTATCCATTTGGAACGGGACTAGTAAGCTCTTGTCTATCCCAATGGGCTCCTCTTATGGCTCCATATTCTCCTCTCTGACCCACAATCCTCCCTCCCCCCACTGAATTCTTGTTCAAGTGCAGTTGGTCATTTCTTACTGACTACTCTCTTTTATTTGTTTGGTTTGCTCTTCATCCAGAAAATATTTATTGCTTATCAACATGCATCAGGCACTTGGTCCCTGGCATTCTCTTTTTCTGGTCACCAATTCTGGTGCCATCACTTTCACGATTTTTTTTTTTTTTAAAACAGTGTAACTAAGCCTGTCCCCTGAAAGCCAAGTCTTTGTGTCCCACCGAGGATACAAAGATGAGTAGAAACTGAGTTACTTCTCAAGATCTCTCGGGGGGGGGGGGCGCAGATGTTTCTAAATATCACAGAACAGTCACAGGAGTTGGGGGTCATTGCGTACCTATTGGTCAGATGCCCTAATAATAAGTTATTTTAATTTTTATATGCATCAGACACTAAGTACTATGCATGACTGCCTTCTGAGTAAGCACCGGCAGCTCCCTGTTACAGAGAGAGAAACTGAGGCACAGAGTAGCAAACCCAAGACCACATAGCTAGTAAGTCAGAATTTGAAACCAGGTAGTCTACTTCTTAACCATCACACCAGGAAGACTCTGTGCTGTGTATGTGTGTGAGTTTTGACCGTGATAAGAACTCAGTATGGAAAATAGGCATTATTAACCCTCGCTGAAAAACAAACACGGAGAAACTCAGAGTAGGTAAATAGCTTCCCCAAAATAGAAGTGTTAGTAAGAGGTGAGCTGGGAATAGGCTTGTCTGGGAGCCATGCCCCTTCTGCCCAGTCAGGTGCCTCTCAGCATGGTGAGAAATGGCAGAGCAGCTGGGCAAGGGCTCTGTGGAAAACCAACTGGGAACTGTTAATTCCGCCTCAGAGAACTAGACAGGGTTTAGCAGAGGGGATGATATTTGACCTGGGCCTTGAAGGCTGATGAAGATTCAGTAGGCTCCAATGGAAGGGGAGCCAAAGCAAGAACAAGATGTACCCAGATGTGCCCACACTATCAGGAGGTGTGCGGGTCAGCAGGAGAGAGATAGGGGCACTACTGGGAATTAAGACTGAGATATTAGGTCAGGGCCAGTTGGAAGGATTTCCTTAAATGCCAGACTTGTGTGCCACAGAAGGCCACAGATGTCACAGAGATAACTTTAAAGCTACCTAATGGAGGATGGACTAGATTTGGGCAGGAGCTGAAGTCAGGGAAACAAGAAGACAGATTAAGACAGATTAAAGGTGCACAACAGTCCAGGCCAGGGTGAGGATCTGAACAGGACAGTGACACAGGGAATGGAGACACATAATTGCATTTAAGAAGCATTTTGAAAACTCAGTGAGCATGCTGGGCATGGGGTGCAGAGATATGGAAAAGAACAGGACAGAATGGACAGAACATGTTATCTAAGAGAAGGAGAGGAGCTGAAGGGGGCACTGGGAGGACTGATGGGATTTCAGCTTGAACCTTAAGTTTGAAGCATTTAGAGGGGGAAGGGGATGAGCATCTATCTAGAGACAGTTGGAAGGTAGTTTAGAGTTCAGGAAAGAAGGTCAGGCCTGGGGATTTAAATCTCATCAGCACATGAGCTTAAACTAAAGGTTTATTAGAGTATTTTATTACACCATTCAGGAAGCAAGCAGGAGTCAAGGAGAAGGTACAGAATGAAACCCTAGGTTCACCGATGTTTCTGAGGAAGCAGAGAAAGAGAAGGGAGGGAGAAT
Source organism: Rhynchomys soricoides (assembly GCA_019843965.1). Lineage (NCBI taxonomy): Eukaryota > Metazoa > Chordata > Mammalia > Rodentia > Muridae > Rhynchomys > Rhynchomys soricoides. The sequence continues at coordinate 70,417 of JADRCH010000348.1, read as the reverse complement.
GGGTGGCAGGACACAGTTAACATTTATTGTCCACATAAAGCCAGCTTGGGGTGATGTGGATAACCCCCTCCACTGTGCTGAAACAGAAAATGGACTTGTCTAAGGTCCAACAGCTGGTATGTTCCCGTCCAAAGCCAGGACTTGTTCCCTTCTGCTAGGCTCCATTCTGTCACCCCGAGGAAACTTGACCAAGCACGCAATGGTGTAAGGGCACAACTGGGGCAGAGATGAAGGAGGTGCAGAAACCAAGAGAGTGAAGGATTTCCAGACGTGAGAGAGTCAAGGATGATGAGGCTTGAAGAGACACTTGTTTTTCAGTAGGAAGGTGATTTATGGTTAGTTTCAGGTTAATAGGAGAGAAGGCAGTGGGGCCTGAAGAGGTGTGCCTTGCTTCAGATCTGTGGAACTTCTACAAGCCCACATATGCAAATCTGTCCTCTTCTAGGTTGGCTCACTCTTTGCTGATAATAGCCTCTTCCCAGGCCTGCTCCCTTCTCAGCCCACTCCATGTATTGTGCAACAGTAAAACACATTAATTATCCTGGCAAAGGCAAGCCTTGCCTCCTCCCCATACTGTACAGGACAAATGGAAGCAGAGGAGCCTGTCAGCAGCTGGACACTGGCTCCATCTTAGCCCTATTCTACCCATACTGCACTGCTGCACTGGCCACTGGAGATACTTGGGAAACCGAATCTTTGTCCTGGGTTCCTGTGACCCCACAGAAACCAAGAGGGTTCACAAAACTTTGGTCTTCTTAACTGTATTTAGGGGAGCTGCTAAAGGCTGGTGAGGTAGCTTAGCCCTCACTGACAGCTCTCTCAGAGAACCCACAAGGCAACTCACGGTTGGCCCTCAGCTGGCCTCCAAGGGCACAAGGCACATATGTAGTATGCAGACATTCGGACAAAACACCTATACACATAAAATAATCATAAAATAAAAAATAAAGAAGGAAGAGGAGGAGGGACGCTGTTAAAAGGAGTTCCAGTTCAGCTCTGACTATCTCATTTCCACATATCCAAACTCCTAAGGCAATCTCCTAGACAACTCAGGCACGATAATGTACACACATAATCCCAGCACTTGACAGACATAGGCAAGAGGATCCTGGGAGTCTGAGGCTGGCTTGGGCATTATACCTCAAGATCTTGTCCTAGAGAGATTGGGGGAGAGGGGGTGAGGGAGAGGGAGAGGGAGGGAAAAGGGGGGGAAGAGGGAGGAGGAGAGGGAGAACAAGCAAGTGAGAGAAAGACGACAGACAGACAGACAGACTGGGTTGGGGAAGAACACTGACTCTCCTCTGCCAAGGGACCCTCATCAACCTGTCAATCTGCCATAGATGTTTTTGGGCTGTTAAAACATGCTCCCTCTAAAGTCTGAACCCAGTTTGTTCTGTCTCTTGCCCTTACTGTCAAACACCACACACACACACACACACACACACACACACACACACCTAGTAGTTTAACTTTACATAATTTGGAGAGAGGAATGGGGAGGGGAAACCAACACTGCTTTCTCCTTCTGTCTTCTCCTTCCTATCAGGTGATCATGGTGACTGGGGACCACCCTATCACAGCCAAGGCCATTGCCAAAGGTGTGGGCATTATATCAGAGGGTAACGAGACTGTGGAGGACATTGCAGCCAGGCTCAACATTCCTGTGAGTCAAGTCAATCCCAGGTGAGTCCGTTACAAAGACCTCTTTGCTGGCCAACACATCATCTCCCAGACAGGCCCTGAGTGTCCCTTGGACATATCTGGACAGCATGTCTGGAACCTGTAGAGTAAGGTTTTTCCTTTTACAGCCCAATGGCTGGCTCCTCAGACAAACTTGTGTTCAGGCTCGTGCAGCCCTGAACTTCCATTTTCTCAGTTATGAAATTAAGATGCTGTCCACACTGCAGGGTTGCTATAGGGATAGGTTCTGCCTAGCAAACAGCACTTCCAACTGCATGGGTAGGATGTAATGTTGTCTCCTCTGAGAGAAATCGCAGGACTTAGCTTCACAGAAGGGAGCACAGAAGCAATAGTGGAATCCCGCCTCCCAGAGGAGCTAAGGCACACAGTGGGCAGGGAGGGGCAGCAGGATTGGCATGAGCGTAGATTGTCAGCTGTCTCTGCCCCTACCTTCCAGAGAAGCCAAGGCATGTGTAGTGCACGGCTCAGACCTGAAGGACATGACGTCAGAGCAGCTGGATGAGATCCTCAGGGACCACACAGAAATTGTCTTTGCTCGGACTTCCCCTCAGCAGAAGCTCATCATTGTGGAGGGGTGTCAGAGGCAGGTGAGCAAGACAGCAATAGGCAGAGACAGGGCAAAGTCAGGAGCCAGACAGGCAAGGACTCTGTTCTCAAGTACCTTTGGTGTCCCCCCCTCCTTCCAGGGAGCCATTGTAGCAGTGACTGGTGACGGGGTGAACGACTCCCCTGCGCTGAAGAAGGCTGACATCGGCATTGCCATGGGCATCTCTGGCTCTGATGTCTCTAAGCAGGCGGCTGACATGATCCTTCTTGATGACAACTTTGCCTCCATTGTGACAGGCGTGGAGGAGGGTGAGGAAGCTGGGTGGGCTGCTTGACATCCAGGATGTCTGAAGCCAGACCTTCTGCTTCCTCTGACTTTCACTCTAAGAGTCCACACTGCTTCAGCTTTAAACTTTCTTCTTAGAAAAATGAGCAGCCAGCCACAGCTCAAGGGCTAGGGTGGGGAGGGTCCCTCTAATCTCCCTGATGCCCTCAGAACCTCTCCACAGGCCGCCTGATCTTCGACAACTTGAAGAAGTCCATCGCATACACCCTGACCAGCAACATCCCTGAGATCACCCCCTTCCTGCTCTTTATCATTGCCAACATCCCCCTTCCCCTGGGAACTGTGACCATCCTCTGCATCGACCTGGGCACAGATATGGTGAGGCCAGAGGGCAGAGTTGAGCCAGACCAGGAAGTCCACAGAATAAGGGTGGGTGAGCAGCAGAGAACTGCACCAGGGCATCTGACCAGATCCTGACCTGTAGACATTGGATCAGCACAGGCCTGGAGGAAAATAGGAACTTTCTCCCCACCACACTGTAGTACTGGGGATTGAACCCAAGACTCACCCATCCTAAGCTATGTCCCTAGTGATAACAGGATCTTAAATACCAATGTGCTGAATTCTGTTGATGCTTCACTGAGTACAGACCTCTTCAGATACCTTCTCCTCCCCGTGTCCTGTGTGCACAGGTTCCTGCGATCTCATTAGCATACGAAGCAGCTGAGAGCGACATCATGAAGAGGCAGCCACGAAACTCCCAGACAGACAAGCTGGTGAACGAGAGGCTTATCAGCATGGCTTACGGACAGATTGGTGCGCCCAGCCAGGGCTTGGGCGGGTATCCCCCAAAGGCTGCTTCTAGTTCCTGAGAGAGATGAGTGACGTTTCAGGAAAGAGTCCAGCTCCCCGAGAGCCAGAGACTTCTTTCTCTGTCCCCAAGGGATGGCCCTTTCCCGCGCCTTTCTCTACTCAGGTCCCACCTTTTGCTTACAACTACTTTCAGGCATGATCCAGGCTCTGGGCGGCTTCTTCACCTACTTTGTGATACTGGCAGAGAACGGTTTCCTACCATCGCGGCTGCTAGGGATCCGCCTTGACTGGGATGATCGGACTACCAATGACCTGGAGGACAGCTATGGACAAGAGTGGGTGAGTGGGGCTGTGTAAGTGTGCCGAAGACATGAAGGGGCGGAGCTGAGGCTGCGGCAAACAAGAAGGGGTGGGGCTGAGGCCGAGGCCCTGGCAGTAATTGGCTAGGAGAAGCCTATGGGTAGAAGATGGGTTAAGTGCCAGGTTTAACAACTGCCTATAGCATCTGTTTGCTGGCACCACCCCTTCCTCTCACACTTTACCTTCTTCTGCCCAGACCTATGAGCAGCGGAAGGTGGTGGAGTTCACATGCCACACGGCCTTCTTTGCCAGCATCGTGGTTGTGCAGTGGGCTGACCTCATCATCTGCAAGACCCGTCGCAACTCAGTGTTCCAGCAGGGCATGAAGTGAGTACCTACCACTACCAGTCCCTACCAGGCAGAGTCCTCTACACGTGGTCACCAACCCACATAGGTCAGGATTCCAACACCAGCTCACCTTAGCTCCCAGGGCTCAGGCTTGCTAAGGAAGTGTCTGTGTTTGAAACAGAGCCAAAACGAGGACCCCATGGCAAGACTCTTTCTACTGAGTTGTAACATTGCTCCGAAAGTAACTTTGTTATTGTTTCCTACTTCACCTTCATCGTTCTTGTTTTCTTCTCTCCCTTCCTCCTTTCTTGCTCTTCCATTTCCTTAGCTAAACGGCACCTAGCCACATCCTTTCCCCAGTTCTAAATCCTGGGTCAGGTGTCCTGCACTCCACACCAACACTTGGCAGGTAGCCGGGTTTATAACACTCGTCTTGTGTGCTGCATCTGCCCAGGGCCATAGTCAGGCCTTTCTACAGTGTGGCACCATGTGTCATGCAGTGAATCGAGGGTCTCACTCTAATATCACAATGACTCCTCCAGATGGGTACCATTGTACACTGTGTGGGCAAGAAGTTCCCCGAGGTTAAATGCTTAGGCCATTCAGCTGCTCAGGGCTGTCTGGGTTGGTCTCTCTACCCCACTTTGTAGTAGGTCACCTGTCATGCGGACGTCTGTCACCTCATCCACTTGTAGCCTAGTACTGAAGGGGCCAGGCTCTTTTTTTTTTCTCCTACCATAAGCAAAAGCCACTATTCCCCAAATGAGTTTTGTCCCAGGGAATCTAGGAAATTAAGCACAGTCCTGTACAAGACACTTATGAGAAAGCATGTGGGTGACACAGGAAGGTAGAGACAGAGCCAAACTGATTAAGTCAGTCCACAGAGAGGCAAAGAATGAAACAACATGACTCTGGCTAAGCACAGGAAGAAGCATTGATACCCACAAACCACCTCGCCAGAGGCAACCTCAGAGTGCCCAGGCCTTGCCTTCTGCCTCTAGACTCTTAGTAGTCCTCAGAGATACTCTTAGCAGTATTTCAAAAAGAAATATGAAACTAGGCTCTTACTTGCAAGAATCTGCTAGGTTTTCTAGTGGCTCATTCTTAGACAAGCCCCAAGAAGACAGTGACAGCATATTAATCCAGTTCTGCTTGGAACCCATGAATATTTATAACAAATTTTAATACATTCATCACTAACTTTGGAGACAAAAATCAATTAAAATGTGGGCTGTGTGGAAGAGGCGCAATGAGACATCCCTAAGTCCTCTTCAGATATCGCCTGGTGCTTTTTGTAACTAAAGGGAACTTGTCTTCTCTCCTTATTCTATGTAGAGAGCAAGCACACAGCTCTGAGAAACAAAGCACTCACCAGTCACCCAAAGTCAGGCAGTGGCGAAGCTAGCCATAGACTTGACAGTTCTGATTCTAGAAACTGCCCTCAGAACTTTGCTCGTCCTGTCTTTATACTCTGATGCAGAGAATACAGGTTAACCATTTCCTGTGTGGTAACACAGGAGCAGGCAAGCGCTGGCTGGGATCAGCATCTCACAAACATCCTCTTCATTCAGTGTCTGTGATAAGCAACTACCAGGTGGAAGGGGATGCTGAGAAACAGAAGGCATCCACTGGCTCTGTCCAGAGGAGCTGTTAAAGACATCTTGCCGAGAAGATGGTATTGTCCCAGCTGACGGGCCTAGTGCAATAACAATATTACATGTTGCCTGTGGGCAGGCCCCTGTTGACTACTATATCTCTGGCACAGAGTTACATAAGAAATAACTATTTAATGAGCATATGTGTGTGTGTGTGTGTGTGTGTGTGTGTGTAATCAGAGGTGAATAGAACAAGCAGAAGTTTCCACATGAAGAACCCTTCTTCCCCACATTTTTTTCCCCATCCTTCCCTTCTGCCCCCAGGGGTGTCCCTGGAGCTCTCCCTCCTGATATCCTTCCACAAAGCTACCTGCCTTCTTTCCTTTGTCTTTCTAGGAACAAGATCCTGATTTTTGGGCTGCTAGAAGAGACGGCTTTGGCTGCCTTCCTGTCTTACTGCCCGGGTATGGGGGTAGCCCTCCGAATGTACCCACTCAAGTGAGTGTCTCTCTAGGGTCGAGGGAGTGGTAGCAGCAGAGAAATCTTGGGCTCCTTCTAGGACCGAAGATTGACTTTGATTCTACCTTTGTGACACTGTGCCACCCTCTGAAGCTCCTGACACTTCCCTCCATTGTTTCCAGGGTCACGTGGTGGTTCTGTGCCTTTCCCTACAGTCTCCTCATCTTCATCTACGATGAAGTCCGAAAGCTCATCTTACGGCGGTATCCTGGGGGTAAGATGTCTGCTCTGCAGAGAGGTCTGTTTGACCTGAGGTCCCAGGAGCCCTGAGCATGCCCACCCCGGTCTTTTCCTGTATATCCTGGACCCATCTAGCTTAAGGTTCTTTGAGGCCTCCACTTTCCTCTAGAGGAGTGGTTCTCAGCCTTCCTGGTGCTGTGATCCTTAATATAGTTTCCTATGCTGTGGTGACCCCCAACCATAAAATTATTTTTGTTGCTACTTCATAACTGTGATTTTGTTACTGTTATGAATCGTATTGTAAATATCTGATATGCAGGATATCTGATATGTGACCCCTGTGAGACAGTAGCCCTTGGGAGGACTTTGGGCCTGGCCTAGTACTTGTCTTGACTTCAAGTGGTGGGGTTTTGCTTTGACCTGTGTAAGGGTCACTTGACCCCAAAGAGGTCACCACCCACAGGTTAAAAACTACTGCTCTAGAATCCCAGGCTTGAACTGTCAGGTTAGAAGGACCCTTCAAGGTCAACTAATTATCTACACACTTGCTGATTTAAAAAAAAAAAAAAATGCACAGAGGTAATTTGTTTGTTTAGGATCATAAGGTAAGGAAACCCCGAACATGGGGCTCCTGATTCCCAGGCATCAACTAAGATCTGGTTTATCTTCCCTAGATACATCTTCGATCATTTACTGGGTTGAAATGGATGGCCTACAAACCACACGTGGTCCATGAACAGTGTTTGGTGTTCATTGGCCCAATATTTTACATGTGTGGTTTTCTAATGGGCCCAATATCTAAAGCTTTGGCATTTTCACATAAAGTCTGATTTCTAAAACAAATATTAAAGCTATCAGTCTTTGTAGTGCACTAGTAGGACAGATGCCTTCTTAGGTGCTTGTTACCTAGGGAGCCCAGGGGGCATTTTCAGCATCTCCTGAATGAAATGCAAGGCTCCCCTGAAGATAGACTTGTCCCCTCCCTCCCAGTTAAAAACATATAGCCCACCCAGCAGGCCTGGGGCTGTTCTTTCTCTCTGCCCTATTCCCCGGGCTTCTTCTCCTCTCTAACCTCAGCTATTTGAGCCCTGGTCAACCCTAAGCTATTCAGGCCCTGGGCGTGGTTGATCTTTTGCTTCCTTTTATGTTCCTGCTGCAACCTTTGTCCCATTTTTCTAACAGGCTGGGTGGAGAAGGAGACGTACTACTGAGCTCATCGGCAGAGGAAGATTGGGGGAGATGGGGTGCTCCGGAGGGGTTGGTGGGTATTGTGGTGAAGGGAAGGGCTGGGGAGACAGAAGGAGGTAACTGCGTGAACTAAGATGGCAGGCTTGGGTAAATAAACTTGAGGAGACTGCTCCAACTGCTCCATAGGTCCTGATGTGAACCCTAAGACAGTACATGTTGGGGTTGCCTCTTCAGATCCTTTCCATCCCACTCTCCCACACTGTCTACGTTTCCTGAAGAGCTGGGGTCACCCCAGCCCTCCCTGTGTCCCAGCCCTTCACTCTTACCTGTATTATTCACACAGATCAACACCCAAAGGTTAATTCTGTCTAACTCTGAAGGAAAACCTCTCAGACCACCAAGTGTCTGGGCTCCTGGCTTCATTCCTCTTCCCATTCTTGCCTCCCTTTCCTTCCTACCTGAGTCTTCCCCTGCTCCTCCTCCTCACACCTTGAAAACACAAAATTTCTCCTGTGAGTGCAGGAGCCGGGGCCCAGAAAAGGAAACTAGTTGGAGAGATTAGGAGCCAAGGCCAGTCAGGAACCAGAGGGGAGCTGGGCTGGCAAGGAGAGATTGGGGTGCTGGCTGAAGGAGAAAGCAAAGAAAGAAAGAAAGACAGAACACAGGTTTGTCACCTTCAGCCTCCAGGTAGGTGTAGAAGGCTCTGGCTCTGCGTCCTGCCTTTAAAGACTAGCCACACCAGCAGACCAAATTCTCATCTCATCAGAGTAGCAGTAAGACCAAGCCCAGGAGGTAATGTGCCACCCAGTGCCCCACTGACCCTTGGGTAATGGTCCTCCCTGTCCGAAAGGCTCAGGTGTCACCGAAGGTCCAGCTATCTCAACCACACACTCTTGGGAACTCCACCCCCTTTAGAACAGTAAGTTCTCCTGGGCCTCATGCTGTTCTGAGACATCAGACATCAGCTGCCACTTCTCCCGTAACTCTCATTCCCTTCTGCTTCCTGCTGAACCTACATCATTTCCAGCATTGCCTAGCTAGTCTGAAAAAGGATCTCTTGGTCATTGGCAGGAATCAGTGTAGAAAAGTTCCCAGGACATCCTTGCCTTTCAAGAACATGCAGAATCAGCTCATGACACTGTCAGAAACTTTAGACACAAGAGAAATTCTTAAGAGACCTACCCACCTTTGACCTCTCAGATGGCACAGCCTCTGTACCCAGGCAAGTGCCCACTTTCCTTGAGACAGGAAGCTGGCTTCAGGTTCCTGTGGAATAGCGTTTTCTTTCCTTACTCCCTTCTCACCTAACTTTTCGCTCTTCAGACAGCCTATTTCCTAAGCCTGGCCTAGAAAGCATAGCATAGATGCGCCTAGATGAATGAGCCAAGCAAGTGAGAAACAGCAAGGAAACTGGAAGGTTTGAGGTGAGGTAGGAATATGAAGGTCAAGACAAGTGTTAGACCAGGCCCAAGGGCTTCCCAGGGCTACTGTCTCATCGTGGTGGAGCTTTGTTTTACCACAAATACCTTGAAATTTGTCAGTCATGCATGGCCTTCAGTTGGACGTCTAAATGGGATACCATATTTATTTGGGCCTGATTAATTTGAGATCATTGACTTTGGACAAAAGTATACCTTTGCACAATCAATAAAATTATTTGTCCAGTAAATTAAGAGCATAAAAAATATTGCTAGGAGCGGCATATTTAGTCTCAAAGTATGCTTTTCGAGCACTTTAGAAATATCCCCCTAGAAACAGTAAGTGAGTAGGCTAATTATTATCAGTCCTGATATATTTGTTAAAGGAACATCTACAAGATTCTTACTGGTTACCGTCTGTGAGACATTAGTTTGAGGCACTACATATGTACTTGAAAATAATAAAGTTGCATTTCTTTATGAAAAATTAAAGGAGAAATTGCTCCCATGGTTGATTTCTATACTTCATATTGGCCTTCCTCTCAAATTGTGGTGCTGGATGTGTGCGTGGAAGGACTTGGCTTGTCACAGAAAGTGAAAGAAATGGCCAGAGTAGCAGGGAATAATCCTGCCACAGACTGTGCTCTGATGGGAAGAAGTTAGGTTTGTATTCCCTCTTCCTGGTAGCCAGTCCTGCTGGGAGCCATAAGAGTTTGTCTAGGACAATGAAGGGTGGCTATGGGTCTATGAAAGGCAAGGACATTTCAGTTTTTTCTGTTTCAGACCAAATCAGTCCTCTCCCAATCTTAGGGGCTTTTGTTGGTTTTGTTCGAGGGCTACAACAGCCAAATCAGGGCTGACAATAGTGTACACTGTACACAGAGCCATCTTCAGGGATGAGGTAAAATCATTACAGCCCTGAAATCTATCTGAGTAGATGTCAGCAACCCTCTTACATCGTGTATGTGATAGGCAGAAGAAGAGACACTGTACACTGAATTGGGAACAACTAGATGATGCACATTCCTGCAGGGGTGGATGGGGATGGGAGACAGGGAAACACTGGCTCTTACAACCTACACCTGAATCTCAGAGTAACCATGAAAAGTCTGTTCCAGCCCAAGTTATGTACTGGCCCCTTTATTATAACTCTCATTGTAGTCATGGTGGTGGTACTGGTCCTAGAGGCTGTCAGGGTGACTGCAGCTCACTCAGTGCCTTTAAAAATATCAGTTTTCTTTGTAGTGGTTAAGAATAAAACTGGATTAAAGTTTACTTTGATTTCAGGGCCTTGGTTCTTGATGGATCCTCTACCATCTTGGTTTTTCCAAGTCTGGCTTCCCCGCCTCATTCAGATATTATCTTAGATATTACATCTCCTGGGAAGCATCCTCATAGCTGCCCTCAAGACATAGTGGATAGATAGAAGGATGGATGCATGGATGAATGAATGGTTGGATGGATGGATGCATGGATGGATGGATGCATGGATGGATGGATGGATGCATGGATGGATGGATGCATGGATGCATGGATGCATGGATGGATGGATGGATGCATGCATGCATGCATGGATGCATGGATGGATGGATGGATGGATACATGGATGGATGGATGGATAGATGGATTCATGGATGCATGGATGGATGGATGCATGGATGGATGGATGGATATAATATGTTAAGTTATACGCATATAACAGTGGTTCAAGAGATGTTGCTGGTTAAGAGCACTGAATGTTCTTCCAGAGAGGAACAGGGTTCAAGTCACTTCCCAGCATCCACATGGTATCTCACAGCTTTCTGTAACTCCAGTCCCAGGTGATTCAACACAGTTTTCTTTTCTTGCCTCTGTGAGCACAGCGTGCACATGTCGCACAAACATTCATGCAGGCAAAATTCCCATTGTCTTAGTTACTGTTCTATTGCTGTGAAAAGACACCACAACCAAGGCAACTTTTCCAAAAGGAAGCATTTAATTGGGGCTTGCTTACAGTTTCAAAAGGGTAGTCCATTGTCATCGTGGTAGAGAGCATGGCAACACAGACGCAGGCATGGTGCTGAAAAAGTAACAGAGCTACACCTGCAGAGAGAGATCAGGCCTAGCTTAGGCTTTTGAAACACCAAAGCCTAGCCCCAGCCTCTACAAACAAGGCCACACCTCCTAATTCTTCACAACAGTCCATTACTGTTAGACACTGTTGGTGTCCAAGCACACTAAGCGTGCAAATATTGTGAGCCTATATGGGGCCATTCTCACTAAGGCCACCACACCCATACACACAGACACATAAATAAGTAAGAAAAAAAAAAACATAGAGAGATGCAACTGCCTGCTAGAGGATCTTGGCCAATGTATAAGAGATTTTGCTGAATGTGATGCTAGAAAGTAGGTCCAGACTTCTAGCCAGGAGGAAGAATTCCATACAGCATGACTCCTTTACCAAGAGAACTGGAAATGTGATAATTCGCCCGAAAAAGATGACAAGCTAAATGATCAAAATGCTAAGAACACATCCCAAAATGGTAGGAAGTCAGTAGCTCAATATCAATAACAAAGGAACATGTTGAACCAAAAGATTGTTTCATTTGTTTGTTCGTTTGCTTGCTTATTTTCCTGAAACAAGGTCTCACTGTGTGGTTCTGGCATGCCTGAAACTAGAGATGTAGACCACACTAGCTTCAAACTCAAATCTACCTGCCTCTGCCTCCAAAGTGCTGGGATTAAATTTGTGAACCCAGTCAAATGAATCTTTAAAAAGCATCCCTTGAGCTAGGTAGGCCTAATGGCATATGTCAGTAATCTCTTCATATGGAAGGTTAAAGCAGGAGGGGTGTGAGTTCAAGACCAGTCTGGACCACAAAGTAATACTGTGTCTCAACACCAAATGGGCTGAGGAGATGACTCAGCAATTGAGAACACTTGCTGTTCTTACACAGACTCCATCTTCACTTCCTAGCACCCACATCCAGAGACTCACAAATACCTGTAACTCCAGATCAAGGAATAGCTGGCGCCTTCTTCTGGCCCCTGATGGCACCTGCACACATGCAGTGTATATAGCTACACTTGGGCACACACATACCCATAATACAAAATAAAATCTTTAAAAACAAAAACAAATACAAAAAAACCCTTAGTTTGAAGATTCAAGATTTTTTTTCTTGAATCCTTTGAAGAATATTTGTCTATTATTTAAACTCTACTAGAATATAGAAGAAAACATTTTGAATTCCCTAGCTTATTTTATGAGAGACAAATATCTTAATAACATTTTTATAATCTTATAATGACTCCATGGGAATTCAGGGAAGTATATGAGAAGAAAACTGTGAGGAGCAACTCACATGGACTGAAAACACATGACTAAACACTCGTTCCAAATGGCTGTGAGACGGCTATCCATAAAACTCAGCTTCAAATAGTGAGGAAAAAACACTGGGAAATATAATTGTGTTCAGAAAAGAGAAGAAGAGAAGTCCAGGAAAACAATAACAGCATCCATATCAAATGTGATGTCAGCCTTTGAAACCCTGAATAAGGAAGTAACACTTTAAAAAATGAAGACAGTGGCTGGAGAGACGTGCTGGTAAAGTGTTTGCCACACAAACATGAAGGACCTGGGTTCAGAACCCCCCAAGCACGCATGTAAAAATCCAGGTATGGTTGGATGTATCTGTGATCCTAACACAGGGAGGTGTACACAGGAAGATCCTATTGTTTGCTGGTCAGTGAATCCAGCTGAATCAGAGAATTTCTGAGTTCAGTGAGAGAGTCTTTCTCAAAAAATAAGATGGAGAGAGATTGAGAAAGACAACCAACTTCTACCTGTGTGCACACACATGTGCACTTGAATCTACCTACCCACACACGAACACATGCACACACACACACACACACACATACACATACACACACACACACTTTTTAAAAAATTAAGCTAAGCATAGTGGCCCACATCTGCAAATCTCAGCATTTAGGAAGTAGAAGCAGAAGAACCACACATTTGATGCCAGCCTGGGCTTAAACACACACGCGTGTGCGCGTGTGCGCGCGCACACACACACACACACACACACACACACACACACACCAAGAAGGACAGCTTGTGGTGGTTTGAATGAGAATAGTCCCATGGGCTTATTATATATTTTCCTGCTTGGTCCCCACTTCATAGAACTGTTTGGGAAGGTTTAGGAGGCATGGTCTTGTTGGCAGAGGTGTGTCACTGAGGGTCTTGAGGTTTCAAACATTTATGCTGTTTTCAGTTAGCCCTCCCCACCCCACCCCCACATCCCGCTTTGTGGTTGTTGTCTCAACATGCACGCTCTCAGCTACTGCTCCAATACCATGCCAGCCTGCCTGCTGCCATGCTCCCCACCATGATGATCACAGACTCTGGAACCATAATCCCCAGTAGAAACTTCTTTCACAGGTCGCCTGAGCCACAGTGTCTCTTCACAGCATCAGAGAAGTAAGGAAGACCCAACCCAAACAAAGGAAGAGCCGCAGCATCCACAGCCCTGGAAGCAGGAAGCTCAAAGTCACAGGACGCAAAATTCAGTCAACCGCATCTTTCAATACTAGAGATAGAAGAATGAGAACAAAGGACTTACCTTTGCAACAGAATCAAAACAAACCAGGCTTGAGTCTTAGTGTGCAGCACATAGTATTAAAGCAAATTTAAAATAAGGATGACAAAAGTAAAAATGGGTATACACCTTCCTGGCTGCTGTTCAGGAAGAATGAAGGCACAAAGAGAAGCCAGCTTCTCTAAAAGAGTCAGTCCAACATCAATCAAAGTCCTCACTGTGTTTTGTATGAAATATAACACCATTTGTGAAATTCAACTGTAAGGGTAACTAGGAAGCATCTGAGTTTTGTTGTTGTTGTTTTGTTTTTAAGACTTATTTATTTTATGTATGTAAGTACACTGTAGCTGTCTTCAGACACATCAGACCCCATTACAGATGGTTGTGAGCCACAATGTGGTTACTGGAAATTGAACTCAGGACCTCTGGAAGAGCAGTCAGTGCTCTTAACCACTCAGCCATCTCTCCAGCCCCAGCATCTAAATTTTTAAAGAGTAAATTAATAAAGTCTGATGTTTAGCCTATTTAACCAAACAGATTTTAAAACACTTCTGGCCTAATTGGCTTTATTATCAAAAACTCTTACAAAGATGAAATCTGAAAATTTACCACTCATTTGACTTTGATTGGGCAACTTCTTGTGGACTGGTTGCTCTGAGCTAGGCCTGCTCCATAGGCCTGGGACACAGCCAGAGAAGGTCCTGGGGAACAGGCAATTAGCACCTCAACAGATAATGGGCAGGAGCATCTCAGAGGCCAAATGTCCTGTGAAGGGTGGCTAGGGCCAGCCAGAGGCCCTGCTTTGTACTTAGCCATCAGAGCTTTCTCTGGAAAGGTAAGCTTTAGGGCTAAGATCAGTGGCTCAGAATGAGCTTTCCAAAACAATCTGAATGAATTATGTCCCCTCAGCTCGCCTCTGCACGATACCAAAAGAGAAACATAAACACCCCTGTTTCCCAAACCCTATGATCTACAATGCTCTCCTGCCTACAAGATCTGCTAGGGCAATGGTGACACAAAGCTTGTGTAAGTAACCAATAACTGACCCACTTCATGAGATGAGACCCATACCTGACACTGCCTGGGTGACCAGGAACCTAAGACTAGGACCGAATAAGATTGGTCTAGCCAGGCAGTGGTGGTGCATGCCTTTAATCCGAGCACTTGGGAGGCAGAGGCAGGCGGATTTCTGAGTTAGAGGCCAGCCTGGTCTACAGAGTGAGTTCCAGGACAACCAGGGCTACACAGAGAAACCCTGTCTCGAAGAAACAAAAAAAACAAAACAACAACAACAAAAGACTGGTCTAAGAAAGGAAATGTGTGTGTGTGTGTGTGTGTGTGTGTGTGTGTGTTAAATGGCTCCCAATGACATTCTGTTATACCCATAGATAAGTGCCTTGTTCAGCCATCATCAGAGAAGCTTTCTCCTGCAGCAGATGGGAACAAATACAGAAACCCACAGCCAGACATGACACAGAGAATATGACCTTAGAAATGGGATATCTCCATCGAATTCCTGCCCTCAGAGCCCAGGGGACCCTGTGGAAGAGAAGGCAGAAAGAGTAAAAGCCAGAGGACAGCAAGAGAACACGGCCCTCTAAATCAACATGAGCAAAGCTCGTATGAACTCACAGAGACTGGGGCAGCATGCACGGGGCCTGTGTGGGACTGCACCAGGTCCTCTGCATTTACATTACGGCCTCGAGATTAGTGTTTTTATGTGATTCCTAAGTATGTGAACGAGTGGGTGTCTGACTCTTGCCTTCTGTTGGGTTTTCATGTCCAACTTTGATGTGATCATTTTTGTATCATCTTTTATATTTTATTTACTATTTAAAAAAATTAATAAATGAATGAAAATCTAGGTAAAGGCTAACCACTGAACTGTCTTTTATACCTGCTAAGAGCAGGAAAATTAGTTTTCTCCAGGGGAATGACACTGGGTATATCAACCACACCAGAGAGAGGGTGCATGTTTAGGAGTAATTAACTAACAAATAATGGATTCCATAGGTGTGTGTGTGTGTGTGTGTGTGTGTGTGTGTATACTTTTATTTTGGATACAATTTGTGGTTTTTGCTTTGTTTTCCTTTTGGGTGTTGATGTATTTTGCTTCTTAGCTTTTGTTCTTTTATTTTTTTTAAAAAAGAACTTAAAGTTAGGTGGCTACAGACAAGGAGAAGATCTGAAAGGACTTGGGAGAGAAGAGGAAGAAGATAAAAATAGATTTAAAATTGAATATGATCAAAAACGATTTAAAAATTATTTTATATAATAAAATATTTTAAAAATCCCACAAGGACTGTGGGAAATTATTTACAGTATAAGTGGTAAGTCTAACAACTCCACTTAAGAAAAAGAAAAACAATGTAAAACTGAACAAATGATACTACAGTTCACAAAAAGAAAAATGCAACTCAGAAACCCCCCCCACCGCTATATATGAGAATACAGACAATAAAGAAATGCAAATTCGCCAACCTCCTCCCTCCCCAGAAGCCAAGGTCACCCTATCTGGAGGAGACTTTGTTATCTTATTGCTGAGCTCCAGGGCAATGCCTTTTTAATAGCAGTTGGCAGAATATCTTAAGATTTTAAGTGAGCTTACCATATGATTCAGCAAAGGGAATCGACTTTACAGAAATAGAGGCCAAGGCCACCGCTAACCAGTTTGCCAGCGTGGCAATGTTTTTCACCATTAAGAAAACAAATGGAAAATAGCCTCTCAGCGTCTCAGCTGCAGGAGTGACCACACAAGCATGAACAATACAGGAAAGCCTACAGGAGCTAAAAGAGGAGCTGAAAGAGGAGCCTCACGCACCTGCTGAGCTAAGAAATGAGGGAGGGTTGAATGGCCATGTGAGGATTGAAATGTAGCTCTCCTTGGGTCTCTATTTGAATAAACATAGGAACAACTGGAAAGCTGGGCAGCATATTAATACCACTTGCGGGAAACTGAGGGAAGGGAAGGGGGACTTCTGGCTTTTATTTTATACTTTTTTTTTTTTAAAAAAAAAAATACAAGATCTCACTATATAGCTCAGGTTCTCTTGGTTCATCTCCTGAGTGTTGGCTGAGATTATTATTTATTCTATATATAGCAGAAATGTGTGTGTGTGTGTGTGTGTGTGTGTGTGTGTGGACGTGTATGTGTAGGCCAGAGATTGATGCAGGGAATCTTCTATTGCTTTCCACCATATTTTTTGAAGCAAAGTCTCACTGAACCTGGGTCTCACTGATTCAGCTAGACTAGCTGGCCAGCCAGCTTCAGGACTCTTCATGTCTCCCAGGCCTATGAGTACAGAAATATGTCACCACAGTCAGCAGTTAACCTCAGTGCTGGGGATCTGTAACGAGGTCCTTAGGCCTGAATGGTAAGCTCTTTGCAGACAAAGCCACCTCCTTAACCCCATTTATTCTGTTTGCTAAAGAAGGAAGACAATCTCTGAAGGAAGGAGACTAACCTCTTCTTAGTTGTTTGTTTGGGATTTGTCTGGTTTTTGTTTTTTGGATTTGTTGTTGTTTGTCTTTCTGGGTGGCTTTGCCTGTCCTGAAACTCACTCTCTAGACCAAGTCAGCCTCAAACTCAGGGAACCTCCAGCCTCTGCCTCCAGCGTACTAGGATTAAAGGAATGTGTGGGCCCACTACTGGGAGAATAGCTTCTGTTCCATCTGGGAAGGGGATAAGTGGGAAGGACCCCATCAGTACAGTGATAGATGATTTCAGGTACCATTATGGTCACAACCACACCCACCCAGCCAAAATGCAATTAAACAAATATCAAAAAACAGAAGTGTATGTGATCCCATAACTGAAAAAATATAATTGACAGAAATACATAGCTGCTTCAGATCCTTTTGAATAAAATGTTAAAAAATAATTGCAACGCAATAACAATTAGTGAGAAAGAAAAAAAAAGGAGGCCAAAAATTTGAAAGAGAGTGGGAGGGGCAGATGGGGAGGTTTAAGGGGGAAGGGGAGAGAGTATTAAACATAATTAGCACATAAAAGTCAAGGCGCTTAGTAAGAGCTAGAGCAGGCGAACAGAGCGCTAAACACATCGTTTAATTTTGTGTATATATATTTGCATGTAGGTGCATGGTATGAGGTGAAGGTCAGAAGACAACTTGCGGAAGGAAGTCGGTTCTCTCCTTTTAACCTGTGCCTGGGTCCTGGAGACTGAACTTGGGTCATCAAGCTTTTTAACCAGTGCCCTTACCTACTGAGTATCTTGCCAGCCAGTACCTTGTACCGTAAGGGACATCTGTATATCATATGGGACAGTTTTGTTTTCACTGAGAACTGCACATTTAGCTGCATGTGAAACCACTAACAGTGAATCTAAACCACTCATTGAACACAGACCACAAACTGCCAGAAGTTATTCTTTGTGTGGAGCGAGGCTTCTTTCAGTGTTCCACTTGTCACCCTTTTCTCCTGAGGTATTGTTACACAAATTTATGTACTAATAAGATGCATGTGCTCATTTATTTTTATATAAAGAATTAAACCTTGGCTGACTGTTTGATATTACACAGCAATATTTTTTCAGAGTCGATCAATGTTTTTTTATTATCAATCACCAGTGCTAACAAAGTCATTTCCCGTCAGTATGCAGTACAAAAATAACAGAAGTATGTTTCAAAGATTGTTGTAAATGTTATCCTAATCCCAAGCCAAAATTCATTTAGTGATTTTTTTTTTAAATACAATTTTAATGAAACTCATGCCATCAACATTCCCGCACAATTCAATCCAAAATTATCATACTTCCATGCCAAGGAATCATGGGATGGGAATATTAAGGGTCATTTTCTGTCATGTTTCTGTAAGAACAGAAAAGTTAGTTTGTACAGTGAAAACACCGAGGTGGGGGTGGCTCAGCACCGAGGGGGGGAGCGGCTCAGCAGTAAAGGCCTGAGAGCCTGGGACCTGAGTGATAAAAGAGAGAATGACTCTCACAAGTTGTCCTCTGACTTCCACACATGCACTGTGTCATGTGCATGCATGCAACACACACACACACACCCATGTAGTTACACAACCGTGTATAGGGTGGCCACCTACCTTGTGAGACGCTAGGATGTAGAGCACCTCACTTTAATTCTGGCTGTTGCTACTTCACAAGGTAGAAGGCAGTATTCTAACCAGAAAGGGAAAGTACAGAAAAAGCAGTGGATTTGTACAGTCACACGGATGTTAGAGGAGAACTCAGTATTCAGGTGCAGAGTTTATCTCCAGAACTAAAAAAATAAATTCAGTAGTGGTCAATAGCTGAGCCTTGGCTGAACTGGAAATGCCGGCTCACAGAGCTAACTCCAGCGCTCAGAGGATGCAGAGAATCAGCACATGTTACAGATCATCCTAGCACAGAGCAAATTCTAAACCGGTGAAGGCTACATAGCTAGGCTACACACACACACACACACACACACACACACACACACACACACACTACTGTTTTGTTTTAATATGGTTTGATTTGATTCGATTTGATTTGATTTGATTGAGCCACCTAACTGGAGTGTTCCTAGCCTCAGAAGCCACAGACCATGCATATAAAAACTTTGTTTCTAACTTTGCTGTCTGATCTAAATTCTCTCTGTGACAGAACCTGCTCCAGTCACCCTCACCCAGACAGAGGTTTGTGTGTTCTTGATTAGATCTTTCATGAGCCCATTATGATGCCAGGCCTATGCTGTCACCATAGCACCCAGAGGACCTAGGGTTGGGAGCACCAGTCCTGCTCAGAAGCTCACTCTGACCTCGGCTCCCACTGCACTTCCCACCTGCTGAGCCCCTGCATCTTCATCATTTAGGTGCCTGGGTACCCTCCATGCCAATCTCCACCTTTACCTCACCCTCACTTTCAGAATCTAGACTCACTCAGCTTGGGCTTCCTTCTCCAGCCTTGCCACTCAGACTTGCTCCCTTCTTCACCTTTCCTTTCCCATGCTTACAGACCCCTCTCTACCTTCCCACTCCTTCCTTGGCTGGCCTTGCTCTTTCCACCACACTGGCCTCACCCCCAACTCCTCAAGCCCTCTCCCCATTCACTCCCAGACCCCCTTAACCCCCTTTTGCTTTCTTTCCACCAGTTGAGCCGAGCCAGCTATATCTAGATATCACATTATGGAGCCTGGAGAAGAAAAAGAGACAGTGGCCCCTAGTGATCAGAATCCAAACCCAAAATTCAACGTTAGGTCTTCAAATATGAACAAACAGCCAAAAATGAAAAAACGGAAGGAAGATTTAGAGGCGCTGAAGAAAGAAGTGGTTATGGTGAGGATGCCCAAAGCAAATTGCCCTTGAAACACCCTTCAGCCTTCTGCCTGATGTCTTCCACATCCTACCTGGAGAACTGAAGCACACCGCCAGGACTATCCCCTCCAACCCCCTCCTCCTTGCCTGCACATGACCTGAGGTCTCCTTCTCACCTTGATGACTCTTCTGTTTCCTCAGGATGATCACAAGCTAACGTTGGATGAGCTGAGTGCCAAGTACTACGTGGACTTGACCAAGGTAAGATCTGCTTGAAGCAGAGGTCCTAAGTGACTTGAAGCCACTAGGACAGTGCAGATGCTGAAAGTAACCCCCAAACCCAGCTTTGTACCTGTTACCCTCAGCTCCACAAAGCTCCACACAACTCTACCTGGAAAAATGGCCACAGTAACTACCGGAGAAAGTTGTGACAGTGTGGTTGGTTGGGAATATGCCTTTTGCCTTGTCCTCTAGACCTGTTTATGCACTTAGGACTTATCAAGGACCCCAAAGAGCTTTTGCTTAGGTAAAAATAACGTGATTGGTATTTGCCATAGTAAAATTTAAATTGGCAAATTATGAAAGTATTTCTTAGTTCATTTATAAATGGAGTAGTTGCTGGGAACGTGGCTCAGTGGTAGCATACCTTCACCCTGAGTTTGATCCCCAGAGTTATGAAAGAAAGAAGGAAAAGTGGTTTTTATTATAAACTAACAGCAATAATTTTTTAATATACTTTTCAAAAAAATAGTGTCATCTTACATTACCTAACTTTTTCTTTTATATGTTTGCTTTCTTGAGACAAGGTCTTCCTATGTAGCTCTGATTAGCCTGGAACCCACTACTATGTAGACCAGGCTGGCCTTGAACTTATAGAAATCTACCTGCCTTTGCTGGGATTAAAGGTGTATGACACTATGCCCAGCATTCAATGTCTAGCTTTCTAATAGAAAAATCTTAATTCTCATACCTTTTGGTACCAAATCTATTGGGATATATCATGACATCTTTGAAAAACTTGAAGAGTTAGCTTTTAGCTTTTTTTTTGGGGGGGGGGTTGAGACAGGGTTTCTCTGTGCAGCCCTGGCTGTCCTGGAACTCAACTCTGTAGACAAGGCTAGCCTTGAACTCAGAAATCCACCTGCCTCTGCCTCCCGAGTGCTGGGATTAAAGGCCCGGTGAACAGTTAGCTTTCTATTGGTATGACAAAATATCTGAATCTGTGGTGTTTGAACAAGAAGGGTCCCCAAAGATTTATGTTTGAATACTTTGTCCTCAGTTGGTGGAACGTCTTGGGAAGATTTAGGGGGTGTGGCCTTGTTGGAGGAGATGTGTTACTGGGGCTCTAAAGTTTTAAAAGTCCAGCCATCCCCAGTAAGCTCTCTCTTTCTCTGCCTTGTGCCTGTGGATCAGGATGCATGCTTTCAGCTACAGCCTGCCTGCTGCCATACTCCCTGTCATGATGGTCATGGTTCTAACCACCTGGGACTGTGAACCCCAATAAATACTTTGTTGTGTAAGTTGCCTTGGTCATGGTGTCTCTTCACAGCAATAGAAAAAAGTAACTTAAGACAGAGACAAATATTATAAAAGAGGAAAGAGACCTTCTGACTCAGAGCTTTGAAGGTTCAGGTCGTGGTCTCTTTGCTCCACTGCTCACACTTCATCTGTGGGGAGGAAGGAAGCCATGTGATGGAACAAAGCTGCTTACTTCATGACCAGTAGGAAGATGGGGGAAGAATCCCAACATACCTTTCAAGGATACCTCCCAGTATATTTCCTCCCCTGAACTGTCTCCTGACAGCACCCTCACAAAACCACATCGGCTGGGAATCAGGTAATTTGGGGAATATCTAAGAGTCAAACCATAACGTTTACCATACATATTTCTTTTTTTCGAGACAGGTCCTTACTATGTGTAGATCAGGCTGCCCTGGAACTTGGTGGCCAATCATCCATCCTCAAGGTTGACTAAAGAAGACAATGATTTTGTATTGTTATTAAAAGCTTTAGACTCTTGAGAGAATATTGAAGGCCCTTGGGTCTTTTTGAAGACAGGCTAAGGGAATGGCTGATAGGCTTTGGTAGATTGTTATCACATGACATTAAGGAAAAATCGCAGAAGTGTGTGCATAAGACTAGAATAAAATCTGTACATTGGTGTCCTTAATTTGATTTTCTCTAGTTTCCAATTTGAAAAGCCAAAGTGTGAATGGTGAGATGTTTCCAGCATCATAGATCATAGTCCCAGTCAGTCTAGTATACAATAATCACCTCTATATGTTTATTTCCCAACTTGAGCTCCCTAAGAATAAGGAACATTCTTGAATTTCATTTATTCAATTGATCGACTGGTTGTGAACGCCTAAGTTTATGTTGGAGGTGTGATTGTGCCACAGCATACACACAGAGGTCAGAGGGCAACTTGTGGAATTCAGTTCTCTCTACCATGTGAGTCCAAGAATTAGATTTAGGTTGCCTTGCTACAGCCACCGTGCCCAACATGCCATCTCAGAGTCTCTTTGGGTGGAGGCCATTCCTAGTAATGATGTTATTCTCCGCTCCTATTACATGACCAAGCCCCAAGATAAAAGACTCAAGTTCAAAAGGTTTGTAAACCGATCCATACATGAATGAGCAAAGAAACAAAGCTCTATATAAGTAAGCATGCTAAATGAAACCCCTTCTACAATACAAGTTCTAAAATCCTACCTTATTGGAAAGAATCTTCAGAAGGATGTTCTAAGGCTGCTTTGGGGTAGACCTATCCTAAGGCTGTAACTGGTTTTTTTTTCACAGCTTCTTCTCCATCCTTATTTCTTCTCCACACAGGGTCTTAGCGTCGCAGAAGCCCAGGAAATTCTGTTTCAAAATGGACCGAATGCACTAACCCCTCCTCCAACCACTCCAGAGTGGGTCAAATTCTGTAAACAGCTGTTTGGTGGCTTCTCCCTCCTGCTGTGGACTGGTGCCTTTCTCTGCTTCCTGGCCTATGGCATACATGTAAATTATTACAAAGAAAGGATCAACAAAGATAATGTGAGCTTGCTCTCTCTCCTTAAACTCCCAAATTCTTCTGACCCAAATCCCCAATAGTAGAGAAGTTTCTGGGGAAGCTCTTGGTCCATCTTGGTCTCCTGCAAACTCTACCTAGAAAGCTTCTGGTTCAACTCCCTAAGAGGCGTTATTCTACCAGTCTACTTGTCAAGTGGTCATCACAGTGTTTTGCAGTTGCCCCCCCCCTTTGAAAGATGTATTTATTTATTTTATATATATAAGTACATCGTAGCTCATCTTCAAACTGTAACTGTCTTCAGACATGCCAAAAGAGGACATCAGATCCCAGTATAGATGGTTATGATCCAACATGTGGTTGCTGGGAATTGAACTCAGGACCTCTAGAAGAGCAATCAGTGCTCTTAACCACTGAACCATCTCTACACCTGCAGTCCCTCCTTTCTTACTCAGAATGTCAACCTCTTCATCTCTTGCTTTCCCTGGCTCATTGTCCACCTCCTGCTTATAGAGGGAGAGGAAGATTCACATTCTCTGGGAGTTTTCTGACCACTCAACACAATAGCTTAGGTCTTCATTACCAGGAAGCCAAGTGTGCCAGCACTTTCCAGATCCTCCTCAGCCCTCAGTCCCATGACTTCCTCCAGCCAGAGGAATTTGTTCACTTGGCAATCTATCTGAGGATGCAGAGGGAGAAAAGGATGTGCTAATGACACTTTCTTTCTCTATCTTCAGCTGTACCTAGGTATTGTACTATCTTCCGTGGTCATCATTACTGGCTGCTTCTCATATTACCAGGAGGCCAAGAGCTCCAAGATCATGGAGTCCTTTAAGAGCATGGTGCCTCAGGTAGGTAGGACTTGTGTGGAAAGAGCTAGTGAGAAGAAGTGCAGATTTTGACCAGTTATATAATCGCTCAGTCCCCTGGAGACTGTCACACATAGTGGGTGCACTGAATGGTACTGGTGATAAGGGAGCCAGGAAATTACCAGGAGAAATGTAAATAAAACTCTGATGATAATAGCCACAAATTGTCTAGTCTGAAAGTGACAATCAAATGAAGAATGACCCTCCACAACTTAAATGAGGACATCTACTGAAAATGAAGCCGCTGGGGAAGCTGACATTAAAGTCAATGAATCTGTGGAAATGTTCCAGTTTTTAAAAAGCTAAAAAAGATATGGCAATATGAATATTCTGGTAAAGATGTAAGTCCTGGGCCTGATGCTGTGTTGGGAGACAGTGCCTTAAAGAGACATTTTGGGTCAAGTGCCAAAAGCTGAAATGGACATAGCAAGTGGGTATTGCATTAAAATCAAACCACTTGAAACTAATCACCATGTTGTCATAGAAAAGAAAAGTCTAGGGGCCAAGAGATGGATCTGGACTTAACAGCACTTGCTGCTTATGTTGGCTAATTTTATGTCAACCCAACACACGGTTGTGTCACTTGGGAAGAAGGAATCCAGTTGAGAAATTGTCTCCACCAGATTGGCATGTGGACAAGCCTGTGGTACATTTCCTTGATTGATGATTGATGTGGGAGGCTCCAAATCACTGTAGACAGTGCCACCCTTCAGCTGGTAGTCCTGGGTGCTATATAAAAAAGCGACTGAGCAAGCCCATGGAGAGCAAGCCTGTAAGCAGCTCTCCTCCACGGCCTCTGAGAATGGACTATGATGTGGAATGTTTTAAGTAACACAAATCCTTTCCTCCCCAAGTTGATTTTGACTGTGGTGTTTATCCAAGCAATAGAAACCCTAAGAATCTATTCTTACAGAGGACCTGGGTTCCGTTCCCACACAACTAATGGTGGCTTACAACCACCTGAAACTCCAGTTTCAAAGGATTCTCACCTTCCTTCTCTTCTGGCCTCACAGGCACCAGGCATGAACATGATGCATATCTATATACATACATATATGTGTGTATACGTAGATACATATGCATGTACACACATATATGTATTTATAGATATGTATATACATATATAATAAATTTTAAGAGAATGAAGATTATGCAATTCTTTGAAAATGCACACACAAGTGTTTGGGATAAATAATCACAATGCTTTTTACTTAAAGACAAGAAAGGTTAAAGCAGTTGAGGTGGAAGATAGTGGTGAAGGCAGGTGAAAGTTTTATAGGTGTGCTTGTCACTATTCTTATTACTGAAACTGGTATGAAATGTAAATTTTATTCTCAAATTGAATGTTTTTAAAGGTGCCTGGAAATAGTATGACAGCAGACCTAGAAGCTTACCGAAAAAAGTCTCCCAAATCACGCAGCAATATCACCATGCTCTGCCCTTGTAGCCTAGGATTTTCTTCTCCCTCGAATGTCAGCGTAACTTAAACCTTTCTTTGAGTAAGAGTTTTGACTAGGATCTTGGAGCTTATCAGGCCGCACTGATTACCTAATATACCACCCATACATGACTTTTGTCACAGTTCTGTGTCTGTGCTGCTGCTCTGCTCTAAGCTGGCTTCAGCTTGCTCTAGGGAGAAATATAAGATAACCTTATTCACTCATCGATTGAAAGGATTGTGATGCTTGGAGCTCTTGCTTCTTCATGGGAACAGAGGGGTTCCCAGGAACAGCAGGCAAACCTTAACATGAACATTTTTTTTACTAAGTTATTTATTACTTTACATCATCCAAAGTTTCCCATCCCTCCTCTCCTTCCCCTCCCCCCCCCCATCATCCACGCCTCCTCCCTTTCTTTTCAGAAAAGGGGAGGCCTCCCTTGGGTATCAAACAGCTTTGACAAATCAAGTAGCAGTAAGACTAGGTAGAGGTTAGATGAGGCAGCCACTTAAGGAAAAGGGTCCCAAAGGCAGGCAAGTCCAAGGCAGCCCCTGCTCATACTGTCAGGAGTCCCACAGGAAGACAACTATAACATATGTGTGGAAGACCTAGGTCAGACCCCTGCAGGCTTCCTGGTTGTCGCTTCTGGCCCCTATGAACCCAGGTTAGTTGATTCTGTGGGTTTTCTTGTGGTGTCCTTGGCCTCTCTGGCTCCTACAATCCCTCCCCCCACCCCCAAATCAGGATTCTCCAAGCTCCACCTAATGTTTGGCTGTGGGTCTCTGCATCTGTATATGAAATAATTTTTTAAGCCTTTATTCTTATCATATTTGCTAAAATCTGGACCAAAAATTAAAAAAAAAAAATTGCATGGTCAATTCTTCATGTAGGGACAAAGAGATAGATCCCACCTCTTAATGGAAAGGACATCAAGTCACATTGCAAAGGTTCTGCAGACAGCAATGGAGAGGGTTGGAGCAGGACCGGAAGTGCAAAAAGCTACATAACAACCCTACATTATCTTCTTACAGCAAGCTCTGGTAATTCGAGATGGAGAGAAAATGAAAATCAATGTACAAGATGTGGTTTTGGGAGACCTAGTGGAAGTGAAGGGTGGAGACCAAATCCCTGCTGATATCAGAGTTATCACTTCGCAAGGATGTAAGGTGAGGAGATTCAGAAAGCAGTAGGGGGGAGCCTACCAAAGGCTTGGTGAAGAACCTGGGTTTAGTCTCAATCCCATTTTATTATTCAGAACCTTGAGACAGAGATGAGGGTGGCTTTGGGGGAAGGAAGATGAGGTGCTAGGTGTACAATTGCTTATCTCTGCATGTTAATGACATGGTGGTTCTGTTGGATAAGGTGGTGCTGCCTTCAGGCCCGAATCCATCCTTTGTCCTACGACTGCCTTTTAACCTATCCTCCTCATCCCAGGTAGACAATTCCTCCTTGACTGGGGAGTCAGAACCACAGTCTCGCTGCCCTGAATGCACCAGTGAGAACCCTCTGGAGACACGGAATATCATCTTCTTCTCCACCAACTGTGTAGAAGGTGAATATCATATGCAGCACGGACTCAAAAAAAGAGGTGGAAACACATGGCTCTTAAAACCTTCTGTTTTTCTAAAAGCTTTAGAGTAGTAAGACAGTATCCAGGCTGGCTTCTCCATCACTCAGGCACTTAATGACTTCTGGCAAAAAAGAAAGTCAAAGCCATCCTTTCTAAATTTGCATACTGTTAACACAAAAACTGCCACCCATCGATTGCTATGGACTAAATGACGTCAGTGTAAAATGCTTAGCACAAGGTCTAATACACTGTAAGCATCCTGAAGTTGTTGACAATGGTTTGAACTGGTGGAGAAGCTGATTTACGTGCTAGAAATAGCACAGAATGGAGGAAAATTATCCATCCCTGCCAAGTCACTCTCCCATCTCCTTTGACCTTCCAGAGGAAGATACCAACACCGAAAGCTTGAATTATCAGAGGGGTCCCTCAAACTCTGCCACTCAAATACTGGTTTTGTCCCTAGAATGAAAAGAAAGCACTCCTGAACCAGCATTTATGTCCCGCTCTTCTTTGCCCTTTCCCCTTAAGGAAACCTAGACATACCCCAGATCTAATTGTAAATCATTATCTGTGCTTAAGAATAAATGTCTTATTGTCTAAAGATAGGTGCTTTCTGCCAAATATATAAATGCATATAACTGTAGTGTCAAGCTCCATAAGCATTTTTTCTGGCTCTCACAATGTCACACACAATACTCTATAAAGTCCAAAGAAATTACACGCTCACGGTACTTTAGAGTATGACCCAAGAGAGAAGAGATTCTAAGGGAAGTCTGTCTCCAAGGCTTATGCGTTTGCCTCCAATCCCCACACTGCTCTAGATGGAGTGCTAATGACCTCTCCTCATTAAATCACTTCTCTTGAGAATGTCTTAATAATAACAATAATGTTCAATACACATTAAGGAAGAACCCAACCAGGAAGAAATTATATCATTTGATTTGTACGCAATATATAAGACATATAATTATTGAATGTACAGAAAAATGCAAATTAGCATGATTCCTCTAAAAAAGGCTGTATTTTTGGCTGGGTTATTTTTGTTTCTCGAGACAGGGTTTCTCTGTGTAGCCCTGGCTGTCCTGGAACTCACTCTATAGACCAGGCTGGCCTCGAACTCAGAAATCCGCCTGCCTCTGCCTCCCAAGTGCTGGGATTAAAGGCATGCTCCACTACTGCCTGGCTCAGCTGTTATGTTTTAGGAGAAATTTTGCTCAGGTTTATCTTTCTCATGTAGGTTTTTCTTCAGCTAAGTGTATGCTGCTGACAAGCGGGTTAGGCAAGAGTGGGTGAAGGCACTCCAGCTGGGAGAAAGGGACTTAGTAGGCGGCAAACAAAAGTCAAATGTATCCAAGAGGGTGGAACTAGCTAGATTAGGCTGAGAAATCTTGTTTTGTTTGTTGAAACATGTCAAGTCTCACTATGTAGCTCTGGCTGTCTTGGAACTTGCTATGTAGACAAGGCTGGCCTTGAACTCACAGAGATCCTCATGCACCCCAGCTCCTGAGTGCTGAAGTTAAAGAAGTGTTCTACCATGCCCTCCAAACTAAGTTTTGTACAAGTTGCCGAGTAATAGCATTCGCCTTAGACCAGTTTCCCCTTCACCCTAGACCAATTTACAAATTAGTAGCATAAATACAACTTTATCCTTACCTCCCAGCTGTCATTGCTATGGACCTTAATAGTCAGTGGCCCAAACCCCTCTCTTTGTGTTCCCATGCTTCTGAGAGCCTGATCTCTTTCTGATGATACATGCAAGTATATGAGGGAACAGTCTGTCCTAAGATACAGGATGTTTGCCCTTCCGGTTTTCTTCCGGTTTGAGGCTAACCTACTCCATTTCTAGACACATAGGGAGCATTTATTACATTTAACTTTTTTCTAGCTAGATTTTTGCACACAATAGACTTAAATGACACTCTAGCCACCTACACCCACTCTATCAAAAATATAAAATCCTTTCAGTATCTTTCAGTTACTTTATTATCTTCATAAAGGTTCAGAGAACCTCTGCCAACCAGCTCAAAGGCTGTCTGTAGGGCGTTTTACGTTGTGGCACTTTCTAGAGTCTCTTTCCCCATAGTCCTGGCCTAATCTATCCAAGAACTCTACTCCTAGATTCTTTTTAAATAAGTGGGGGGGGGCGCCTGTATACGTGTCTCACATGAATTCAGGAGCCCAAGGGGGTCAGAAGAGGTAATCCCTCAAACAACAATTATAGACAGCTGTGAGCCATCATGAAGGTTCTGGGAACCAAGTCCCAAGTTCTCTGCAAGAACAGTAAATGCTCTTAATCACTGAGCATCTCTTTAGCTCCGTGTTCCTTGACTGTTGCTGAAGGCAATTCTAGAACTGGAGACAGCCAGCTGCTCCATGCCCCTGTGTTTGTGGGAGCTGTTTGTACTGAGTCACATGTATAATTTTATACTGACTCTTTAGGTAATCTTTTATTCACCCAAATGCCAGAATAAAGTTGAGTGTCTACCATCTGTCCAACCTTGTTCTAGGCTTTTTGGAAATGTTTAATGTCACAGCTTTGTTGTTTCTCCTCCTCCTCCTCCTCCTCCTCCTCCTCCTCCTCCTCCTCCTCCT
>JADRCH010000348.1:18879-41176 GCA_019843965.1 Rhynchomys soricoides | reverse complement strand
CTCCTCCTCCTCCTCCTCCTCCTCCTCCTCCTCCTCCTCCTCCTCCTCCTTCTCCTCCTCTTCTTCCTCTTCTTCCTCCTCACCTCAGCCTCTCTAATACTGGATTTCTAGGTGTATCTCACAGCATCTGCACTGTGCTTCATCGCATGTTAAATATGAGGAAGCCATAGTCTTAGGAAGCATGGTACTTTGTCTCAGGGAAAAGAACTATTTGTTTAAAAAGTTGATGTTTTCAGCCCTGTGCCCTTCTATTCTGAAATAAAAGTTCTTTCCATGGGCTTCTTTCCTTGGTAATTCTATGACGTGAATGGTAGGAATGACAGGCAAAGCAGAAAGAGGTTTTAAACAATCTTGTTTCAAAG
Organism: Rhynchomys soricoides; assembly: GCA_019843965.1. Lineage (NCBI taxonomy): Eukaryota > Metazoa > Chordata > Mammalia > Rodentia > Muridae > Rhynchomys > Rhynchomys soricoides. Next base: position 40,814 of record JADRCH010000348.1, on the reverse strand, counting down.
TTGTGGGTGAATGTCCTGTACCATGCATGGGTAAAGTCAACCACGGTGTTCTTCTACATAGGGAGCCGAGCTGATGGAGAGAAAGGCCCTGGAAAAGCACAGGGCACGGATGTTATGACTTGTGCTACCCAGCAGAGGTCAGACTAGATCTAGTCAGAAAAGCAAGGAGGGGGCTCCTCAGGCATAGTTTCTCGAATACTGACACTGGAGAGGTCTTTGTTGTGAGCTAAGAGGAGGGCTCAGTGAGCACTGTAGGATGCTTAGCAGCCTGTGGCTTACACCCTTATTTTTCCTATCTACACAGAATTCTATGTTTTGTTGTAGAGATTCCCCATCAGTTCCCCATAACTCAGTCAAATTTTGACACTAACTACTTCAAAATAGCATCAGATGAGGGCTCAATCCCACGAGACTCTTCCTACGTCAGTCTCTAGCCTAAGTAATAGGCTGTCATCCATTCTTCTGACGGGGTGGCTGTGAACTGGGATTCCCATGACTTTTTCCTTAAGGCTCACAGACATCAGGGAAGCACATGGCCTACATTTTGCACTTATTACAGATGATAGGAGACAGGTGAACAGGCAGATGGGAGACATGCACAGGGCATGGGATGTGGGCAGGGATGTGGAGTTTCCGTATCTTGAGTATGCTAGCCTTTAGATACCTCCATGTGTTTGCCAACCTGGAAGCTCTCCAGACTGGCAAGTTGTTTTGGCTTTTTAATGGGTGTTTGTTACATGGACACGATTGATTATATCATTTGCCATTGGTAATTAACTGAACCTTCAGCCAATCTCCCCATCCCGGATGTTGGGTTGTAAAGCTGGAAGCCCAGCCCTGTAATCACATGGCTGGTTCCCCTGGCAACTCCCTCATCCTGTGGCTACCCAAGAGCCCACCAAGAGCTGCCTCATTAAAGCAAAAGGTTCTCTTACCACCTAGGGATTCTATGGAATTTGGGAGCTCTCTGTCCCTCATTCCTGTCACGCCAGAAATTATAAAATGTCAGGAACCAACGATAATAACAACAGATTCTCCTAGTAATACAACAGAAGGATTTTAGACCATGTCAGTAACTGGGGTGGCCATACCAACCCAGGCATTTCTTACTCTACCACAGTATGGCGTCCTAGCTTCTTCCTTTCTTCACAGGAACTGCCCAGGGTATTGTGATAGCTACAGGAGACAGCACGGTAATGGGCCGGATTGCTTCCCTAACGTCAGGCTTGTCAATGGGCAAGACCCCCATTGCCATTGAAATCGAGCACTTCATTCATTTGATCACGGCTGTCGCAATCTTCCTTGGTATCACCTTTTTTTTCCTCTCGATTATCTTGGGCTATACCTGGCTGGATGCTGTCATTTTCCTTATTGGCATCATTGTGGCCAATGTGCCGGAAGGGCTGCTGGCCACTGTCACTGTGAGTAAACAAGGTTGGTGGTGGTGGTGGTGGGGTGATCTCTAGGCAGACAAATGACCCCAGGGAAAGGAAGTCCCTACTGTCACTTTTGTTGTTAATGACTATCTGAAGTGTGGGCTATCCCTGAGATGCATATAGGCATCAGAAGCAATTTAGTTCCCACCAGCACTACACTGTCTTCCTCTCCCTGTGCCTCTGTGACTACTCTTCCCCCCCCAGTGAAAGAAGAAGCAAGATACAACAGAGAAAAGCAGCTTGCTCTGGTCTCAGGTGCATTGGCTGTTAAACTCAGTGAAATCACTTAGGATCTTCAGGCCTTGTGTATTTGTTAGTTTTTAGAGAAAGATTAATTTAGGATTACAGAATCCTACTGGAAAGGACTTCAAGGCCATTTAAAGTCAACCTTTGAGCCAATTCGGAATGTCCTCTATAAAAGTCCAGGAAGGACGACTGTGGTTTGTCTCTGAGGATGGTGGACACAGCTCCTTTGTTTCAGCCCGCCTAGCTCTTAGCCCACGGAGTTAAACTGAGCAGAAATAGAATTCCCCGCTCCATTCTGGTTTTCCCAACCAAAATAAGTTGGTTCTTTGCCTCCTAATGGCCTAAGCCCTCCCCCTCCATGGCAACCAACATGTCCCTCAGATTCCCCAAGCAATCCCTTTACCCTAACCATTCTCCCTATGACACCTCTGAGCTCTCTGTCTTACTAATAATTTGTTTGAGTATGCTCTAGATTTTTGTCTTCTTAAAGTAGAAATAAGGAGAGCATTTAGGGTGTGTTAGGGCTGATTTTAAAATGCTGGGACTAGCAATATAATATAAATAAATCGGAATTCCATAATTGGAATTCTATACTTATGTATCCACAGCACAATAGTTTTGTTTGTTTGGTTGGTTGGTTGGTTAGTTGGTTTGGTTTTTCGAGACAGGGTTGCTCTGTGTAGCCCTGGCTGTCCTGGAACTCACTCTGTAGACCAGGCTGGCCTCGAACTCAGAAATCCGCCTGCCTCTGCCTCCCGACTGCTGGGATTAAAGGCGTGCGCCACTACTGCCCGGCTGGTTTGTTATTTTTTTTTGTAAACAACCTTACCTTCAATTTATGATTTTGAAAATGATCTGGTTTAAAGGATCTCCCAAGGGCTTTTCAGTACTGTCACATTCTTTCCCATGGTCATTATCATCTCCTCCTGCCCAAACTTTTGTGAAACTACTGGCAAGATGCCCCGATCCATACATAGCACTATATACCATATACCACAGTAAACCATGACCCAGAGATGTGGTCCTTGAAAAGAGTGGATCTGAAAGACAGGGAGTGGTCTAGGATGGAAAAGAGGCTCCTGGATGGAAGATCTAAACGTGTCCAGGGGAAAGAGCCTATGCTCTGTGACAGACATCAGAGGAAGGCACACTCTGAAAATTCTTGCCATAAATCACTTCCTCAGTATCCCTTACGAAGGCCACAGGTGAGATTTCTAAAGTCCAGGTTAGGATTACAGGGAAATAAAAATAACCAAATTTCCAAAGCAAAATAACGTGACCAGCCCCCCCCCCCCATCCATTCTTTCCCCTTTCGGTGGCCTTAGGTGTGCCTGACGCTGACAGCCAAGCGCATGGCTCTCAAGAACTGCCTGGTGAAGAACCTGGAGGCGGTGGAGACACTGGGCTCCACATCCACCATCTGCTCGGACAAGACGGGCACCCTCACCCAGAACCGCATGACAGTGGCTCATTTGTGGTTTGATAAGACTGTGTATGAGGCCGACACCAGTGAGGAGCAAACCACAGGTAACTAGTGGCCTTGGTAGCCAAGAGCAGAAGGACTTGGGGTGGGAAGGTTAGGAGAAGGGTGACGCCAAACAGGAGAGGGCTGGAGAGTGGAAGGAAGGGAGGAGGGGTCCAACGAAATACCGAGCCGGGTGGTGGTGGCACACGCCTAGTCTCAGAAAACCAAAAAGAAAAAAAAGAAAGAAAGAAAGAAAGAAAGAAAGAAAGAAAGAAAGAAAGAGAAACCATCTCTGTGCAGTGTAGCTGAGAATGATCTTGACCTTCCCAGTTCCCTGACTGACCTCTCCCTCAAAGTCTAATCCCTTGTTTTAAACTCTGTGTGTTTACAGCTCTTCCTCTTCTTCTTCCCTAGGGAAAACATTTCCCAAGTCCTCGGACACCTGGTTTTACCTGGCCCGAATTGCTGGCCTCTGTAATCGGGCCGATTTTAAACCTCAGCAGGAATCTCTTCCCGTACCTAAGGTATCAAGTTGAAGTGGAAAGGGGGCACCTCAGTGACTAGAATCACCTGCCCCTTTCCAGAAAAGTCTGCTTCCCTCCCCGTTCTGCCTCTCTCCTTGAGAACACAGGTAAATCCCATGTCCAGATGGTATACCCCTGGGACTTACTGTACTATCTCTTCCTTGCAGCGGGCAACAACAGGGGATGCTTCTGAGTCAGCCCTCCTCAAATTCATTGAGCAGACTTACAGGCCTGTGAGTGAAATGAGACAGAAAAACCCCAAGGTGGCAGAGATTCCCTTTAATTCTACCAACAAATATCAGGTACAGAACTGACAAAGGTGGTGGGTGACGGAGGGGGGGGGAGTTGGGGGGCAGAAATGGACTCGCCAGTTGGGGGCGCTATGCCTTTACCTCCAGCTGTACTTTGGAGCAGGGGACTCATTCAGGAGAGCCTGCATCCCAAGAGGAGGAAGGCTCACCTCAAAGAAAGTGACAAATGCTGATGAGAAAGAAGTAGATGATAAAGGGAGAAGGTCCGAGCAGAATGCTCACCCATGTTGTCTGCAAAGAGAACACATCATAAAAATGCTAAGACGGACAGAGGCTGCTGAGGTGTGCTGAGTCGCACACAGCAATTAGTCTAAACCAGTGTCTGCTGGGAAATTCGCCACTGTAGACAGTAGGCTGTGTCAGCAAGGCACTCTGTTTCCTTCGCCATCAATTACATCCTTTCCCTCCATGAAGTCCCTAGTGCGGCCACCATAAGACAGTTAGGGGTCTACACGTGTCCTACTTTTCTCTTTTTGTTTGTTGTTGTTGTTGTTTGGTTTGGTTTGGTTTTCGAGGCAGAGTTTCTCTGTGTAGCCCCGGCTGTCTTGGAACTCACTTCCAGGCTTACATTTTTCATTTTCAAAAGCACTGATTAATTATCCAGGGAGGAGCAGGTAGGAGAGGGAGAGGGTGAGTGATGGTCGGGGATACAAACAATGAAATCCAGAGAAGCTACGCATGGTGCCTCATGACTATAACCTTCGCAGCTGGGAGAGGGCTGAGGCAGAGGGTTACTCTGAATTTCAGGTAAATTTGACCTATAGTATGAGAGACCCAGTCTTAAAAAGTAGGAGGAAGAGGAGGAGAATGAAAAGGAGGAAGATGAAGAGAAGGAAGAGGAGAAGGAGGAGGAAGGAGAAGAGGAAGAAGGAAGAGGAAGGAGGAGGAGGGTTAGGGGGAGGAGGAGGAGGAGGAGGAAGAAGAGGAGGAGGAGGAGGAGAAGGAGGAAGAGGAGGAAAAAGAGTAGCAGTAGTATTCATGGGGGGTGTGTGGGGGGGAATCCAAGCCAACTTCAAAGAGGATTTCAGTAGAAAGTAGAGAACAGCTTTGAGCTGCCTGGCTGCGGCTGGAGGCAATGGCTCGTCCAATTTCTTGTATTTCCATGAAGACCAGACACTGAGTGTGTGAAACAGGGTTACAGAATATGACTCTGAAGTCAGTTTTGCCTTCCTGTCTTCAGGCATAAACAAAATAACAGTCTATATGGATTTTTAAAACCCAATTACTTGTACTTTCTGACGGAACACTAAGGGCTAAGTAGCTCCACACTTCCCGTCGAAACTTGCCTTAGTCACTGTGATAAAATAGAGCTCCCAGATCTGCAAATAAGCTGCAAACTTTATTCTTACTTTTTTTCTGACACTTGGTGGCCTCACTAACCAGACAGGAATTTTGTGGCTTGGCCAAGTGTGAGTAAGGCCTTTGGATGAGTTAGGCGCCTCTCCCTCCATGTGGTTAAAAATAAAAGTCAAACATATTCATGACATTGTTAGAATGTCTAACAAGTAACCATGTTCCCCCCAAATTACCATATGAGTGCTTCTGAGCTACTGAATATCATTCAAGTGGCAGAACTGGTCTCTGTGGTACACAGTGTGTGACAAGCCAGCCCCACTGGCCTCAGCTCCAGCAGGCACTAGCTCTGACAGGCTTTGAGTGAACTACTATAATTAGCTTGCTCCAAGGGCAGAGACTCCAGTCTTTGAAAGGAATGTGTCTTGCTTAGCCTGTTAGTCTCTTACCATCTCTGAAATAGATTGTAGTCTGAGCATTTCTGATTTTTCTTTCTCTCTCCATCTTCTTTATATAATCTTTTTTAGGGGTGGAGGGGAAGGGTCTCACTGTGTAGCCCTGTGTGTCCTGGAACTCACTCTGTAGACCAGGCTAGCCTCAAACTCAGAGACCATTTGCCTTTGCTTTTTGAGTGCTGGGATTAAAGGCAGGTACCACCACCACCATCCTGTTCTTTATGTAATCTTAGCAGCAACAACAACAACAAATTTCTTTTGGTCAGGTATGGTGGTATATGCCTTTAATCCCAATACTCAGCCATGAGGTTCTCTGTAAGTTTGAGGCCAGCCTGATCTACACAATTAGTTCCAGGCCAGCCAGGGCTACATAGTGAGACCCAGCCGAACAAACAAACAAACAAAAACCAAAACAACAAAAAACCCCTACCTATTTATTTTTCCCTTTCCTTTCCTTTCCTTTCCTTTCCTTTCCTCTTTCTTTCTTTCTTTCTTTCTTTCTTTCTTTCTTTCTTTCTTTCTTTCTTTCTTTCTTTCTTTGAGATAGTGCCTTTCTACATAGCCTGGAACTCATCATGCAAACCAGGCTGGTCTTGAACTCACAGAGATCCACTTGTCTCTGCCTCCTGAGTGCTAGAATTAAAATCATGTGCCGACAGGCCCAGCCCAAACCCTTCTTTTGGGGGAGGGGCATGTCATGGATTCCATGCAGCAGACAGAGGACAATCTGTGAGACTGGTCCACTCCTTCCACTGTCAGCCCAGCAACCAAATTCAGGTCTTCAGGTTTGACCTCAAGCCCCTTTATTTGTTGAGCCATCTTGTAAGCCCCACCTGTAATCTTTTTTTTTTTTTTTTAAAGATTTATTTATTTATTTTATGCGTATGAGTACACTGTCGCTGTGTTCAGACACATCAGAAGAGGGCATCTTATTCCATTACAGATGGTTGTGAGCCACCTTGTGGTTGCTGGGAATTGAACTCAGGACCTCTAGAAGAGCAGTCAGTGCTCTTATCCACTGAGCCATCTCTCCAGGCCACTCCCCATCTGTAATCTTGTATGAAGGTTTTTATTCCCTGTGACCAAGTTAGTAGAGTTCAGAGCTCTTGTGTTCACCTGAGCCTTTTTTATTCAACAAATATTCACTAATCACAGAGAATACTGAGCTTTGATAATCTTTTTTTTTTTTCTTTCAGTTTTTCGAGACAGGGTTTCTCTGTGTAGCCTTGGCTGTCCTGGAACTCACTCTGTAGACCAGGCTGGCCTCAAACTTAGAAATCCGCCTGCCTCTGCCTCGAGTGCTGGGATTAAAGGCGTGCGCCACCACTGCCGGGCTAGCTTTGTTAATCTTACAGTTTCCTCCTTAAGCATTTTTCCCCTTTTAACGATTTAGGCATATTTGAACTTAACTGCTCATTCTTTAACAAATCAGCTGTAACCACAGTTTATGCACCAGTGGCTCACCCCCCTCAACCTCCAGGAAATGCAGTCTGGTCTCCTCTGGGTTCCCACAGTTCCTTTCAGTTTGTTGATTCTGCCCCCAACAGGGACCATAGCAGGCAGTACAGTAAGTCAAAAGAGGAACTCTACGGGTTACCTTTTCATAGACCAGAGATCCCAGGGAACCACAAACCCAAGCCACCTGATTGCTCCCTCTCTTGCTCCAGATTCTTTTCAGGAACTTAGCTCTCTTCCATCATCAGACACCCAGCCAGTAGACACTCTCTCAGTGGCATCTCCTGTGTATAGGAGATATGGCTACAGGGCTAAATTATTTAAACTTTGTGCTTCACTTTCAAACCTTGAGTTTTGGCTTTGTTTTGCAGCTCTCATAAAAACAAACAAACAAACAATAAAAGGGCAGGAGAGATGATTCAGTGTTAAAACACCAGCTGCTTTCCCAGAGAACCTGGGTTCAATTCCCAGCACTCAATTGACAGCTTACAAGTGTCTGCAATCTAAGTGATAGCATATCCTCACACAGACACATGCATACAGGCAAAACACCAATGCACATAATAAGAGTAAATAAATCATTAAAAAAAATAATAAAGTAGCCAAGACAAGGTATTTTTCCTCTCTATAGAGTACTCTATAGGAACTAAGGTTTTGCAGGGTCAGGTGGACTTAGCTGAGTCCACAAAGCAGATAAGACATGAATACTGGCTCTAGAACGCTGGACCTCAAGTTCATGAGAGCCATCCAATCAGCAAGGAGTCGGGGAGAAAGAGTACCTGCTGTGCCCTCAGAGAACTTCTAGGAGATAATAGAGTCCTGTGCAAATGAAAGGGCTGGGCCCAGCCTTGAGTCTGCGCTGGCCTGGTGGAGGCTATGAAACCAGTTGCCCAGTCTCTTCACCTTCAAACCTTCCCCAGGATTTTTGCCCCCTCCCTCCCATCTGGTTCCGTCACTACATCTCTTCTCCCTAGATGTCCATCCACCTTTTGGAAGATAGCCCAGAAGCCCACGTGCTGCTAATGAAAGGCGCTCCGGAGAGGATCTTGGATTTTTGCTCCAGTTTCATGCTGAATGGGCAGGAGTACCCTATGGATGAGGGAATGAAGACAGACTTCCAGAATGCCTACCTGGAGCTGGGGGGTCTGGGCGAGCGTGTGCTGGGTGAGGAGCTAGGGAGAGGGCTTTGAAAGAATGACTATCTGTGGGGTGTCGGGGTTGTGTCAGGGGACACATTGGGTGACAGCTGGACCCTTCATCTCTCTGCAGGGTTCTGCTTCTTGAACTTGCCTAGCAATTTCTCTAAGGGATTCCAATTTAATACCAACGAATTAAATTTTCCCATGGAAAATCTGTGTTTCGCGGGCCTCATATCTATGATTGACCCTCCTCGAACTGCTGTGCCCGATGCTGTGGGCAAGTGTCGAAGTGCAGGGATCAAGGTAAATCCCTGCCCTCCCCCAAAGTCCTCCACAAGTCATAAGTCGAAGGAACTAGAAGAACGCTCAGTCTAGAGTAGGTACCCAATAATCTTGGCCTAATTGATTGCGGCCTCCTTGAGCTTACGGTGTCTTCTACTTGGAGATGACAAACAGGAAGTTTCTTCCAGATGCCTATCTTGAATTGAGTGTTAAAATCACCAGGGAAGTTTGAAAAGTCAGACCATGCTCCAGACCTCAGGATGACTCTTAGGCATCAGTACCTCAAAAGTTTCTGGGGACTCTAATGAGTATACAAGTTTGGAATCACTGTCAAGCACAGTGCTTCAACCAATGTGTGAATGACCTCTTTTTGTTTCAGTCTCTCTGTCCCTGTCTCTGTCCCTGTCTCTTTCCCCTCCCCTCCCCTGCCCTTCCCTCTCCTCTCCTCTCTTCTCTCCTCTCTCCTCTCCCCTTCATCTCCTCATCTTGATTCCATAGCTATAGGCTACCTGGAGAACAAGCTCCCAAACCATGTTATTGCTGCCCTACCAACCGCAGGAGGAGTTAATGCTGGGGTGGATTGTCGGCAAGGCTAAGGCATGTGGAGGCTGGAGCAGACACTAGTGAGGATGAGGCATAGATGTGGGGACCTCTCCATGGGTCTGACTTGCAGTACATAGCTGGAGTAACAGGAATAAACCTCTGACCCTCGAAGGAAAACTAGAAACAAAGAGTGAAACTCCACTATAGAGCAGACCCAGTAGTGGAAGTCTTTGATGAGGTTGGCCTTGAACCTCACAGGAAGGCAGCAATGGGTTTTTCCAGTTCCAAGATTCTGTGTATTCACGTTTCTAGGTCAAAGACTTGTATCTTTTTTTTTTTTTTTTTTTAAGTTGAATGAGTGTGTGTGTATCTGGAGATATGTAAGCATGGGTACACACAGGCCATGATGCTCATGTGTAGTTCAGAGAATAACCTTTGGAAGTCAATTATTTCTTTCCACCTTGTGGGCTTCAGGATTTGAACTGGAGTTGTCAGGCTTGTTCAGCAAATGCTTTTACTGAGTCATCTCACTGGCCCAAGATTCATATCATAGCAGATTAGATATTGACACTTTCTGCTCAGACCTTATATTCTGGATCGCCTGCATCTAAGACTTGGGAAGAGCTGGCTGGAGCAGAGGAGTTGGAGTCACTTAGGGAGGAGTAGGTACTTTCCGTGGGAACAGCTCTTAGAGTAGACCTGCGACTGCTGGCAATTTGTCTGAGTTGTCCTGAGCAACGCTAGTTAAATGACGGTTCACCGGAGTGGAGTCTAAAGAAGTGATATGGGAAATTACAACATATCAAATGTTTAACCACCACCTTAGCAAACCTCAGAGGCAGCAGTGAGTTCTTTGTGAAGATGACAGAACATCTCCATAGAATAAGAAATGTTGCCTCCCATTCCAAGCACTGGAAGCTACCATTCCATATTGTGAAAGAAGGCAGTCAGCCACCTGACTTCTCTGAGTTTGAGGTAGACTATTGGAGTGAGGAGTAACATTGTGAATGTAGTCAGCCAGCTGTGGTAAAGCTTAAAATTCCAGCTAGCCCATATAAAAGACATACAGTCCAGGTATTTTATTTACAAGTTGTAAGCCTGGATTGGGCAGGTTTGAAAGTATTCTAACTTATTTTCCGGCCGTATTTTCCCTTCTTACTTGCTCTTTCTCCTGGCCATGTGCTCATGGTCCATCTCCTCTCATGGCGGCCTCCTCCACTTCCGTCTCCTTTCCTCCCTGGATTCAGCTTTATTTAAATTCCTTTCCTCTTAGTGCCCTAGTGGATTGCCCTTGCTCGGGGGAGGTCTGAGTGGCCACCAGTTCTCCCATGGGAGCTCCACATTCCAAGGAGACAGGCTGGCTGCTCAGAGTATCTTGAGACTCCACCTCATGTTAGTTCTCATGAGCTGAGCTTTTCTTTTTCTGTTGGATAAAAGCAAAACAACTCTGCCCCACCCCCAACTCTGGATCCTTACGTTGACTAGCAGAAGATATCTTTCTTAGGGCAAAATGCTTTTTGGCAACAGAAAAAGTATTATCTTTCAAATTGAAATTACAAATATACCTTATGTGGATAAATACATCTATATTGGCAACTTATCTCAACTGGGGATTTGCGGATCTCTTTGGCAAAAAGAGAGCCACAGTGTGCCAACAGGTAGGGAGGCCCAAAGAAGTAACATGAGTCAGGATGCCTACTAGATTAGGGGGTCACCACAGCCCGAGGCATAGCATCTCATTATAATTTGTGAGGACTCAGAGCTATTGGCCATGAGCTATTGGCCTCAATGCTTTCTGAGCAGGCCTTGCTCTGAGCCTGTTTATGGGTATGCCTACAATGTGTACCTCCTCCTGGACACTCCCTAACCTGATGGGAAAGCTGGCAGACTTGGTTGAGGAATTGTGACTCATTCTGTCTCCTTAGAGGGAAGTATAAGACAGGTGAACAGCATCATCTTTCAGAACATACAAAATGTAACTGACACGTGCGAGCTTGTTCTGAAGCAGACCCTTCCAGAGTTAAGCCCCCTGGCCCGCCCCAAGTGGTAGTGACACACAGCTGATGATTGTCACAGACTACAGAATAAAATAAATCATATAATTGTTGCATGGCTCCGAGCCTTTTACAAGAGAATGATTGGAGGACTGAACAGGTAGCTGTATGCCCATGACTTTGAAATAAATGTGATTTTTAAAACTTTTTTAAAAAGATACTTCCATCATATTTACCACTAAGATTTCAGTAGAATGAAAATACTTGGCGCATTATAAGCCTGGTTCCCTCTACAAAGAAACCAAGCTTTGAAAGCTGTCCTAGGAACATAGCTTTCTTTCTTTCTTTCTTTCTTTCTTTCTTTTTTTTTTTTCCCGAGACATGGTTTCTCTGTGTAGCCCTGGCTGTCCTGGAACTCACTCTGTAGACCAGGCTGGCCTCGAACTCAGAAATCCACCTGCCTCTGCCTCCCAAGTGCTGGGATTAAAGGCGTGTACCACCACTGCCCAGCTGGAACATAGCTTTCTTACTGATACTGGAAAGTTTCAGATGGTCTAATCTGGGAGAAAAGGGTAGATGGAAACACAAAGATAGTTGGTACCACTCTGTGAGAACATGAGAGATATAGGCTGCACCAACATGTGGGAAATTAAGTTCTTCCAGAACTTAATGAATTCCCAAAACAGCGGGATAGCCTTTACCCAAAAAGAGCTATTTTTTTGTAGACTTACACTTCTATTGTATGCGTGCATGTCTTATACTAGTATCTGAGTGTTTTGCAACATTGTGTCAAGAAATTCACTCTTTAGAGAGTTAGCATTGTATTGTTATTTCTCTGACTGTATGAGTGCATCTCTTACAAGTATCTGAGTGTTTTGAAACATTGTGTCATGAAGCTCACTCTTAGGATAGTTAGCATTGTATTTTTACTTCTCTGACTTGACATGGAGGTGGAATGGCTGAAGCCACCAGACAACAGTCCATGTAATGATCAAACATGGTGAGAGCCTAGGAATGCATGAGGAAGATAGCATGCCTTGTGAAGCAGGTTCTCGGCCCCCATTGATGAGCCCCCGGGCAGTTTGCATTATGTTGTAACCCAGAATCACCTCATTAAGAGCTCAGTCACGTGTACAAGGTAGTCTTTTTATGGTTCCTCTCTAGTTCCTCACTATCAGGCAGCCCTAGCCCGACCTCCTGGTGATCCACTGTCCTGCAATGAGGCTGAACGATCAACATCAGTAGGTTGGGGTACCAGCTCAGTGCAATTGCAGCTTAGTTAGCACTTTACTGTCTTCTTCCATCAAGTCAGGGATGCTAGTGATGTGGGGTGACAGGGTTTGAGAAACCCTAGAATTGAGTTCTTTGAGAAAGACCGCTTCAGTACTGTATTTCCATACCTTGAAAGCAAATAGATCTCTTCTGGGTCTTTGTCCCTGAAAGCAGTGAAAATGGCTGCCATTTTCAGATACTTCGCTTATCCTTCCTATGAGAGCTTGAAACATTGTGTGGATGCTTGGAAGACAGCTGGGAGCCGTGAGCAAGGGCTCCCAGGTAGCCATCTTCCCTTCAATCCTCATCCCATAATTATTTGTGGATGGCTTGTTAAGTGCAGGACACTGTAGCAGGACAAAATGCACCCCCCAAAAGCTCTCATTCCAGTGGGGAAGAGCTCACTCCACAGACAAGTGCTAAGTGGTAGCACGTGGCAAGAACAGGATGCTAAGAAAGCTAAGAGCACAAGGACCTCATCTTTGGGTAGGAAGAGGCTACAACAAGCTTCCAGATTGCAAGCGCGGGGCAAGGCGGGGCAAGCAGCAGAGTCAGGCTCTACATGCACTGGGCCCTAATGAAGTTTTGTTAGGTGACACATTTACTCTAGGCATCTCTTTGTAATGTGAGGTACATATTTCTGTGTTGTTGCTTAAAGTTGCAAACAGCTTCTGGAACAAAGAGAATGGGATTCTGAATTTTGTAGAAGTTCCGAATGACTGGCTTCTTCCTGGGCAAGGTAGAACCTGAAGCATCTGTGTCAATTGGCTGATATCCCTGGCTCCAAGGACTAAAGCCACAGTAGCACAGCCCTTGATGTGGATGAGTTGTACTTAGAATTGATCTACTAAATGAGCTATTATGGGGGAGGGGCATAAAGAATCCAGCACTCATGGAAAGCATTCTCCTTTTCCTTCCTCCTCCCAATTCAGGTAATCATGGTAACCGGGGATCATCCCATCACAGCCAAAGCTATTGCCAGATGTGTGGGCATCATTTCAGAGGGCAACGAAACAGCAGAGGAGATTGCTGCTCGGCTTAATATCCCCATCAGTCAAGTCAATAACAAGTGAGTCCCCTGAGGAACTCACTCAAATCTTACATTTGCACCTCCATCATCAGCCTGTCCTGCCAAAAATTACTTCGTGAAGTTCCTGGGGTCTCCTGCAGCAAGAAGGATTGTGGGGTTTACACTCTGCCAAGTAAAATATAACAGAAAAGTAACGAGGTAATTAGGTCACTGGGTTTTCAGAGGAAACAGGAAAAGATACAGAGCCAAAGGCAGGAGTGGTTGATGAAGAGGGTCAACCCTCTTCGAAGGATGGCATGAGTCAATCTGAGGACAGTATACACTGGGAACAAGGAGAGTGGGTAGGAAAGAAACCAGAACTTAAGAGATTAGCGGAGACTACTGGAACCTGAAGTGAGTCCTCTCAGCACTTTGATCTAGCCTTTGGAAACTCCTTCCCTTAGGTCTATGAAAGCCATTGTAGTGCACGGCTCAGAACTGAAAGATATGGACTCAGAACAGCTGGACAATATCCTCAAAACCTATAAGGAGATAGTGTTTGCTCGGACCTCCCCTCAGCAGAAGCTCATCATTGTGGAAGGGTGTCAGAGACTGGTAAGGGAGTCAAGGGGCCCTGGGGAGCCTGACAGAGTCCAGCCACAAAGCCAGCACATGGAATGAGTAGAAAGGCACTGGGGGGAATCCCATCTTGAACCTCGTCGATGGCCTTCAGTTTGAAAGCTCTCTGAAGGCTTAAATAGCTCAGAGGAACAGAAGACAGGGCTGAGCACAGATAAATCAAACATGACTGCAAGATGCTGGAATCAAGTTGCCCTTTGGGACTGGTCCTGAATCTAACACACATTTTTTTTTTTCACTCTTGTCTGGATTTCACCAGGGAGCCATTGTAGCAGTGACTGGTGACGGGGTGAACGACTCCCCTGCGCTGAAGAAGGCTGACATCGGCATTGCCATGGGCATCACCGGCTCTGATGTCTCTAAGCAAGCAGCTGACATGATCCTTCTTGATGACAACTTTGCCTCCATTGTGACAGGCGTGGAGGAGGGTGAGGAGGCAGGGTACCTAACGGTTGAACTTGATCCTTTGAGTGGGGCTTAGTGTACATGGTCACCATCCAACCTCCTAATCCTGTATGGACTGCAAGAAATCACAAGACAAAACCTTGAAAATTCCATGAGCTCGGGCTGTAGGAACATGGCTTGTAGACATTATTCAACGGGCATAAAGCCCTAGGCTTAAGTCCCACCACCTCATAAAATACCTATTATCCCAGCACTCCAACAATGGAGGCAGGAAGATCATGAGTTGAAGGCCAGTCATCCTTGGCCACATAGCAGTTTTGAGGCCCTGTGTAAAATGAGAGACCTTATATTTAAAAAAATAAAATAAAATAAAATAAAATAAAAATTCAGCTAATACTTAAGTGTTCTTTTTAAAGATGAAGTTGGAGTATTGTCCAGGTTTGCCAGGGAGACTGAGACTCATACATCATACCTTCTTTATGGTCTTGCTGGGATTCAAGTGTATTTACTTGAATACAGTTTTCAGAGGTAGCTGTAGCCTCGGAAACTGAATGCTTCAGTCTTCAGCAGGGCCCCATAGAAACTTGTTAGTCTGAGAGATGTGGACATGTTAAGACGAGTTGGAGATTATCTATAAATTATCTGCATGAACTCAATTACCCTCTTTCCAGAGAATTCCAAAGAGAATGCTTATTGAAACAGAAACCCATAAGGCTTCCCATAAGGCTACATGCCTGGTGCCCTCATTTCTAAGATATCTTAGTAAAACATACCAATCCATTTTATTGAAACCTATGAATCTGTCAGTTTGCTCATTATTTTAAATCTAGTTAATTCAATAAATTTTTCTGAGCACCATTTGCAAGATGACTATCCACAGTACAGGAGACAAAGACACAAATTCCTGCCCATGGACAACTCTCTTTGCAGTGAAGAGAAACAGACAATGAACAAGGCAGACTTCACAGATGTTAAAGCAATAGGGGGAAAAAGCAGGGAGTTAAGGGAAGAAATGACAGCCTGTGGAAGAGTAGCCAAGGCTAGACTCAGCCATCTTGCAAGGCAGGAGAAGTGGCACTCAGAGGGATGAGCAAGGTCACAAGTTAAGGCAGAAAAATCAGATTCAAACCCAAGCTTGGGTTCTTTCCACTCAGTCTTAATCTTGCAAAGACTTTAACACTGGTATTTTCAGACACCTCCAGGATTAACTCTGCCCAACTCTACCTAAATTTCAGAGCCTAGGTAACACTAGCCATAGTGAATCCAAGAGCAAAGAGTACAAAGTCTGCCCATGGCTAATAACTCATGGCTTTACTTGACAGGCACACAATTTGCAGACAATCGTAGACCCTCACCCCCACTCCCACCTCCAAGGTCTGGGGCTTCCTAGCATTTTCATGAACCACTCCTTTCTAGCAATTTCTCTTCCCAGGAGTTAGTTTATCAGAGATGTGTCCTCTGGTTGCTTCTCCTTTCCAGGTCGCCTCATCTTTGACAACCTGAAGAAGTCCATCGCGTACACCCTGACCAGTAACATCCCTGAGATTACCCCCTTCCTGATGTTCATCATTTTAAGTATACCCTTGCCTCTGGGTACCATAGCCATTCTCTGCATTGACCTGGGCACTGACATGGTGAGCACCAGGTCTCACTCTGGGGATTTCTAAGATTGATTAAGTGTAGGGAAAAATCTGTCCTATGATGGGACAGCACTAGTGTGTCTTCTGAACCCTGTGTACCTGTCATTCCCACCATCCATCCTCCAGATCCCTGCTATCTCTTTGGCTTATGAGTCACCTGAAAGTGACATCATGAAAAGGCTCCCACGGAATCCCAAAACGGACAATCTCGTGAACCACCGTCTTATTGGCATGGCCTATGGGCAGATCGGTGAGCCTAGGGTGGAGGGGTGACAGGAGGGTGGGAGTAGCTGACCACCTCTATTTAGACATCAGGGGAACAGTGTTTCAACAATGAACCGTACTTGGCTCTGGGACCACAGGGAACTGTTGGTCTCTGAGCTGCCCTTACAGACCAGGAGTAAAGGGAAACAACCTATATAAAATGACAGCGCCCCTTTCCATGTGTGAGACAAGGAGTAAAGAGATAACACGCTACCGTGGCTCTGCTCTGCAGGCTTAACATGGTTAGAAACAAATGTCAGGGTTTTGGAAGCAAGTCTCTCAGAGATGGCAAGATCAGGTCACCAATGACAAGACTCTTCGTCACTATGCAGATACATACTAACCAGTCCCACCACTGCTATGATTTATCTGCCTCTTGGGACCATTCTCTGAACAGACTCTCCTCTCTGGTGACTCTGTCTCTCGTAGGGATGATACAGGCTATGGCTGGATTTTTCACCTATTTTGTGATCCTGGCAGAGAATGGTTTTAAGCCTCTCGATCTTCTGGGCATCCGTCTATTCTGGGATGACACACAAGTAAATGACCTAGAAGACAGCTATGGGCAGCAGTGGGTAAGTAAAAAGAGTAGGGTCTGAATAGGAACTAATCAGACTGAGGGAGTCACCTCAGTGGTAGTGTAATCCCAGCACTTGGGAAGCTATGGTAGAAGTACCACAAATTGAAGGCCAACCTATGCCAGAGAGTAAGTTCAAGGTTAGCCTAGGCTATATGCTATGAGACTTTGTCTCAAAAAAATGTGTGTCCAAATCTTAGTTGTTGAAAAAAATATACCTTTTATACACTTGTGACTTCGGCCAGTTGAACCCCGTGAGGCCATCAGAAGAAATCCATGTTCCCCATGCCCAGAGTCTTACTGTTCACCAAAACAACATCTCCTCAGCGCTCAACTCAAGCTCTTGTTAGTTTTACATTCTACATGTCTTCCCTACAGTCATGGTGTGGTGTGATACTTATTTAGAATAGATTAAATCCATTTAAAATAATTTTACATGACAAGAATTTCTCTTAGACACTGAAGACGTATAAAGTATTATAAGAACCGGGTTGATAACAGTTGTCTGGCATCTTCAACATTTTGGGGTACTGTGCATGTCAGGCTTCACTTTCACAGCTTCATACAATGGCCTCTCGGGGCTTTCCTGCAAGGACTACCTTGTCTATCACACGCCTAGCCTCAGTGGTTCTCTCTAACCACAGAAGAATATTCCATACGCCTTTTTGTATCCTTCATGACCTTAAAGCCAACAGCATGTGAATGACAACTTGGGACAAACACTGTACCCCTTGAATCTCACTTGCAGCAGCTTCTGTTACTCCTTTTTAGAAGGGGAAAATTCCCCAGGCTGTTTCCTTTTGCAAGGTGGATGCTTAGTTTCCACGTGGTGTCTTACCTTGAGGGCACCCCTCCCTCTATCCCCAAAGTAGATAAGGTCTCTCCCCAATCTCTTTATGGCTTTCAGCACAAGTCTTGGAGGCCAACATCAAACTTCCTGACATTCTTTTTCTCCTCAAGCCGAACATTTTCTATTTCTTTATTCCCTATTTGTTCATTTTCATTGTTGACTTACATAAGAGTGATTACTAATAATTACTAATAAAGTCAATATTAGGCTATCTTGAAATCTCCCCTGCCTGTCTGTTACTTTTAAATTCAGTTCTGGATGAGGGCAGAAAACAACCACATTCTTTGCCAAAAATATCACAAAAATGGTCTGTGGCTTTCTCGTCTCAATCCCCTTGACCTGGGCCTCCACAATCCACACAGATTTCGACCCACGACTGTCTTCCAAACTTCTACTAGACTGGCCCAGGACTGCTTACAGCATTCAACCATGTTTCTAGTCCAAAGTACCAAAGTTTTCTTTTGCCTCCAAGAAAATCACATGTTCAGGTCTGCCACAGCAGTACCTCACTTCTGGTACCAACTTCTGTTTTAGTTACATGTCTTTTTCTTTTCTTCTTTTCTTTTTTTTCTTTCTTTTTTTTTAAGGTTTATTTTATGTGTGGTTTTGCTTGCATGGCCCACAGAGGTCAGAGGAGCTCATTGGATCTCCTGGAACTGGAGTTAAGCATGGTTGTGAATCACCACATGGGTTCTGGGAACTGAACCTGGGTCCTCTGCAAGAACAACAACCGCTCTTAAACACAGAGCCATCTCTCCAGCCCCTCAATCACTTTTCCATTGATGTGATAAGACATCATGACCAAGAAAACTTAAAGTAAAAAAAAAAAAAATGCATTCTAGGCTTACAGTTCCAGAGGGTTAGAGTTCATGCTGGCAGATCTGTGAGCTCTCCACTTAGTTCTAAAGTACTAGTTCCTTATCTTTTAATTAATCCTACTTATGACAACCTATATTAGAAACTGATCCAGGAGCCGGATAGTGGTGGCGCATGCCTTTAATCCCAGCACTTGGGAGACAGAGACAGGCGGATTTCTGAGTTCGAGGCCAGCCTGGTCTGCAGAGTGAGTTCCAGGACAGCCAGGGCTACACAGAGAAACCCTGTCTCAAAAAAAAAAAAGAAAGAAAAGAAAAGAAAAGAAAAGAAAAGAAAAGAAAAAGAAAGAAACTGATCCAGGACCTTGGGATATGACAGTAAACCAAAATGACCAAGTCATGAGTTTCTTCCCATGTAGACCAAGGATGGTCTCTCAGTCACCATACCTGCCTCTTGCTTCCACCTCTCAAGGGCTGGGATTAAAGGTGTGCTCCACCACACCCAGTCTAAAATCCATGAGTCTTATGGAACTTACTCTAGTTATGGGAGGAGTGTGTGTGTGTGTGTGTGTGTGTGTGTGTGTGTAACACATCTCAGGTTAACAGATTTTAAATAAGTACAAGGGAGACCAGGAAATATTGAAATTGAGATACTAGAGTGAGACAGAAGGATAAACATGGAAGATAAATATGCCTGAAATTTAAATTGCAGAAAACGTCTAGGTATTGGGAAGGATTTAGGATAATATCTAAAACTTAGATGTGAAAGCAAGCTGCCCACTTAGGGTATGGAGGATGGCAGAATTAGAGGGGATAAAAAACTGGGGAGCCATGGTGATGGAAGATTATTCGAAATATGAAATTTAAATCTCCTCCCCAAAAATGAGGCCAAGAACGGCAGTAGAGAAACAGTGAGCCAGATGCTAAAGTCTCCAAGCACTGGCAGGGATTGGCAAAGACGGAGGTGAGGAGCTGGCGGGCACACAAATGTGCTGGCTGGGCTTAGCCTAGGTTCCACATTTGGCTCAACAAGTTTGTGTCTGTTTGTTTTGTTTGCTTGTTTATCTGAGACTGTTTTACTGTGCAGAGCAGACTGGTTCGCCTGCCTCTGCCTCCCAAATGCTGGGATTTAAGGGGTACATCACCTTAACCTCAGTTTTCTAACCATTTAAGGCTTTTTCATTTTTATCCAAATACAACTTGGGGTACATCCCAAGTGGTTTTACAGTTAGTATCTTAATAGGGTGCAAACCTACCTACTAATTTCTTCTTATCTATATTTAGAAACATGTTTTTTGACACGGGGTCTTTCCTCTAGCTTTTCCCCCCAGATCTAATTTAGATGCACCTCTTCCTACAAACTCTTAGCTTCTCTGTTGTTATAACTTACCTATTGCATTGGCATTATCAGCATTGTTATGCCTCCTACCAGATTCTAAGTCCCTTATGTATACAATACACACGAAAGAACCAAGGGATGAATGAGGGAATGCCTCCTGTCTACCATTCTATGGGGCCTTGAGCAAGCTAGGTAAGCACTCTACAACTGAGCTGCAGCCTCAGGCTTCTGTCTACCACTCTTCTCGGACATTCCTCCCAGCTCGGTATTCATAACACCCTCTGGTTCTCTCTGCCTTTCTGACTTATGACCTCTGGACTCTGCTGGTCTAAGTCTACCTTCTTTTAATCATGTTCCTAATTCATTCAATATTTACTGAGGCGTGCTATTGTAATATTCAATGGGTAAAGTATGGTGAAAGGATCCAAAGAACTTTCAGTCAGGTAAGGAAAATACACAAACATTATAAGAAAGGCAGCTATGTGCACAGCATAGAGGCACTCAGAGCATGAAAGGCAAGAAAGACAAGAAACTTTTGGATATATCTGAACTTCTTTCTGACCCAGATGCCATTTTTTTGCTCATCCTACCCCCAGACCTATGAGCAGCGGAAGGTGGTGGAGTTCACATGCCAAACGGCCTTCTTCATCAGCATCGTGATTGTGCAGTGGGCTGACCTCATCATCTGCAAGACTCGCAGAAATTCAGTCCTCAAGCAGGGCATGAAGTGCGTGCCCACGAAGAGCTCCCAACTCTCCCCAAGTTTTACCACGCCCTTCCCTCGCCTTTTCTCTGTGTGTCTATTACACTCATCACTCTTTCTTCCCAGAAACAAAGTCCTAATATTTGGACTCCTTGAGGAGACAGTCCTGGCAGCTTTCCTGTCCTACCTTCCTGGCATGGATGTGACCCTGCGAATGTACCCACTCAAGTGAGTAAGGGAAGGGATGCCAGCCTAGGGAGGACATTTGGGAGGAAGTGGGAGAACATAGGTGTTTGAACATAGATGTTGAAATCTCCAGGTAGGGAGCCAGCCTCAGTGACTTGCAAGGTTCTTTCACACTCAGATACACTGCCTTTATTCAGGGCGGTGTCAGAGACTATGTCAGGAGATCACAAGCTGCTGGATTTGCAAATTCAGCAGACTTAGCAGTGTTTAATTGAGTGGAATTTTATGACGGCATCTGACAGAGCTGGGCAAGGATACATGTTTCTTGGTCCTAATATAATCATGGCAGTAGTCTAATTTACCAGGTAGAGTGGCACATACCTGTAATCCTAGGAGACAGAAACAGAGGCATAAGGAATTCAAGGACATTCTTTGTGACATTGTAAGTTGGAGGCCAACCTGAGATAGAAAACCTGTCTCAAAACAAAGAGCCAAATTTATGGCTAGCTATGCGCGCGCGCGCGCGCGCGCACACACACACACACACATATATATATATGAGATTTAATAATATATTAATTTGTTTTAATATGTGAACGAACACACTAAAATCCTGTGTCTGGTTTCTTGTCTTATTCGGGTCTCTGCTTTTTATTATGCTTTGCTTTAACACTAATACACACTTGTGACATTTTTCGGGCAGGGTCTCATGCTCATGGACCCAGGCTGGCTTCGAATTTGCTGTATAGAGAGCATGACCTTGAACTCCACCCACCTCAGTCTCCCAAGTGTCAGGATATAGGTGTGTGCCACCAAGCTCAGCTTTAGTTTGTAATCTTAAAACTTAGAGAGGCGGAGGGTGTAGCTCAGTGATGGAGTGCTTGCCTAGCGTGTACAAAGCCCTGGGGATTCTATCCCCAAGGTTGAAAAACTAAATCCAAAATTTACTAAGAAACAAAGAAGAAGAAGAAGAGAAAGAGGAAGAGGAAGAGGAGGAGGAGGAGGAGGAAGAGGAGGAGGAGGAGGAGGAGGAGGAGGAGGAGGAGGAAGAAGAAGAAGAAGAAGAAGAAGAAGAAGAAGAAGAAGAAGAAGA
>JADRCH010000348.1:0-13154 GCA_019843965.1 Rhynchomys soricoides | reverse complement strand
GTGGCTGCCCAGGCAAGGAGGGGCTGAAGGGGTCAGGGTCACCACAGAGTCCTGTCTCACTCCAACGGTCCAGTTCACGATGGAAGAGGTCTGGTGCTCCAGTGCCTGTTCAGATATTTCCCTCTCTCCAGAACCCTGCAGAAATGAGACACCAAGGCTAGATCATCTAATGAGCAGGCCTGGGTGGCCTCTGCAGCCAGAGTTGTAAGCTCTGCTTGGCACATCAGTCACTCTCCTCAGAGATGACGAGACAGGATTCTGAGATCTCTGCTCCAGTGTCATGCTTGGGCTACCTCTGGCCTCTCCTGCTACGGTGACAGCAGCTGTCCCTCTTGGACCCACTCCTGTCATGTTCTTAAGAATGCTAAATTAGCTATATAAGGTCTGCCACATGAGAATGCAAGAAGTTATTTTGCTAACATAGCTTTATACTTCTTCCTAGATGCAAATTAAATACCATCCTTCTAGAATGAAAAATAAATACGTTGCTCTGCAGACAAGGAAGTCTGACTTTAATGTGATCTCCCCATGATCCCCCTTAAGCCTCAGTTTACCTATATATAGTATGAGCCCTAGAAGGTCATGAAGGAGTCTTTGCTAAATTCTCAAAGCTTAATTCAATTCTTCACCTTCAAGCTGGGACCCCAAAATGACAGCTTTCATACCTCGGATGCACAGAATTAATCCACAGCCTCCAGTAAGGGCACAGGGCCCACCCCTTCCTGTTTACCTCATGGTAACTTTTTCCCATATTTATACCCCATCACCTGTGCCTTGTCAAAGACATAGGAATGAACAGTAGCTATTAGTTCTCTATAGAACCATGCAGCCTGGGGAATCCTCCCAGCCCCCTGTGCCCTAGAATAGGAGTCCCACAGGATCAGGGAAGAGTGCTCAGAGGAGGAAGCACTAAGCAGCAGTGGGCAGTACAGGCAAAGAAAGTTCAAGTCACCATCACTACAGGATGGAACTCGGGCCAGCCCTGTCCTTCCCCCCTGCATTCCGGAGTGGGACTGTTGAGTGAAGCAAAGGAAACTGACTGGAGCTAAGCCAGGTTTCTGGTCTTGGACTCAGCTCCATCTTTTATTCAGAGAATGATCTCATCCTCGGTCCATGTTCTTTAAAAGGAACTGCAGGGGGTTTCTTTCCTGGAGCCTGGAATGCGCTTTTATTGCCTACTTCTCCTCCGTAAGATCAAGGAAATAGACTTTACCTATAGAAGACTGCCAGATTCTAGGAGTCAGGAATACCACATTCTCCCCATTTCATCCTGTATTATCAGTTTAGCCTCTCTACCTGTGCTTCTTTCTGATAGGCCTTGTCTTACCCTGGGATCCCTGGCTACCCCTACATCTCCCCTCCTCCAGCCCCAGCCTCACTTACCCCCAACTCATCTGGTCTTATTTTTAGATCCGGCATATCTCTCTCTCTCTCTCTCTCTCTCTCTCTCTCCCTCTCTCTCTCTCTCTCTCTCTCTCTCTCTCTCTCTCTCTCTCTCTCCCTTTCTTAATATGGCGATGAGCTCTTAGGCCTGCATGGGGCCAGGGGCTAAGGAGTCCTGGACACTGGGGGATGGGGAAGGAACCAGCTGCTGGGAGCCTAGGGAAGAGGTATAGGAGGTGAGAGAGCTCTCATGGAGCTGTCCTGGCCTCAGAAGGTTATCCATCTCTCCTGCCAACCACAGAGACATATTTAGACAGGACCAGGTGGGGACGGAGGGGTGCCAGTTTCAAGGGGCAGCTCCGATTCCCTCCCCGCCCCTGCTCCTATTCCTCCTCCTGACCCTTTTTCTCTTGGCTCTGTCGGCAGTTTCTCCAGGACCCAGCAGTGTCCTCTGTCCACTGCTCTGGCTCACTCTCTACCCCACCCCCACCTGGAGCCCCTAACTCAGGATTCTGTATCCGGGGTCACCTCCCTATTTCAGCTAACCTTCTCTGGACCAGGAGAGCAGACCCAGATCGTACTACCTCCATGAGAGCTACTGACAGGATGGGGGCCAGAGCAATGTCCAAGCTGCGGCTGGCACTGCTGTTTGTACTGGTGCTAGGGACACCCAAGTCAGGGGTCCAGGGGGAGGATGGGCTGGACTTCCCCGAGTACGACGGTGTGGACCGTGTGATCAATGTGAACGCAAAGAATTACAAGAACGTGTTTAAGAAGTACGAGGTACTGGCCCTCCTCTACCATGAGCCCCCCGAGGATGACAAGGCCTCACAAAGACAATTTGAGATGGAGGAGCTAATCCTGGAGGTGAGTAGAGGAGAGCAGGCCTGAAGAGCATGCTCAGTCCCCTGTGAGCCCCACGTCTGAGGGTGGGGGCTGGGTTAAGAGCAGCATCGCTGGGCCTCTGTCTTCACCAAGAACACGACTGGAATGTGGCCTAGGAAAAAGAAAAAGACTCAGGGACCAAGGTCCTACCCTTGTGTTGGTAAGTTTAGGGCAGGCTCTGTAGGGGGCTGCCCTCTCCGTGCTGCAGGAGGCAGGGGCACTAGGTTTGGCTGGGGGTGGGGGTGGGGAGCTTGCAGGGTACTCTGCACTGTGCTTCACACTACCAATGTACTCTTATAGCCAATAGATTCCCCTCTGTCCACACTTAGGGCTGTGCTCCAGGATGCAAACAGCAGAAATGTAAACACGATTGCTCTTTGATTTGCCTACAACTGACTTAATGACTCTATAGTTAAATGTCTTCTAGAGGCTTCCCACGGACCTCCCAGCCCAGTCGCCTGCTTTTGTCCCTAACTGGATCAGATCAAATAAATGTCCTCACTAGAAAACTCTTATGAAGGCTTCAGCATGCCTTCCCCATCTTTTTCAACCAGAGAAGAGACTCTTCATCCCCAGTCTGACTTTAGGCCCAAAGCAGAGACGGTTAATACAAAAAAAAAAAAGAGGGGAGGTGGCCTTCTGATTGGAATACGTAGCCACACACATCCCTAAGGGAGCTGGGATATGTTTGCCTTACTTTGTCTGCACTTCCCTGACTTGGTGATACAGAGAGGCCCCATCTTGTACAGAGCTTGGAACATTTCAGTTCCAGACACCAGGCCCCAGGCTTGCATTTCTGTGTGCCCCATTGGGCTCTGGAAACCGCTGTCTGATTAATGAGCCAAGTATTTTTATCCTCAGTGCTCTGTGGCCTCTGCCATCCACCTGCCACCATTCCCTAAGATTCACTGCAGTGTTGGGTGGGGTACAGCTGCACAGTGTGCCCACAGCACAAAGAATCCACCCACGGATGGCTGGATGCAGAGGCTTGTGAGGTAGTGACCAGCCTAAAGACTGGCTAGAAGTACTTTGTGAAAGCAGGAAGTGGGGCCTGGAAGAAGAGTGGCTGTTGTTCAGGGATGGTGGTGACCTCTTGACCTTCTGGCCTTTCTTACCCCTCACCCCACACCCCATCCTCCACTGCTCTCACTTTGGGAGTTACTTGAGGATCCCAGGGTCCCACATTCCCCTCTGCTGAGTTTGGCCTTTGATCCGGACAGAAGGTAGGGCCCAGCCTTTCATGGAAGGTAAGGCTCCTAGTGCCCCTCAGGAACATTGCAATGAGCAATAAATACGCATGATCATTTTAAAAAGCTGAGCCAAAGACATGCTAGGATTATGAGGCGCCTGGGGATAGTCTGCATATTAACAGATGGTCAAGGTCAGTGCTTGGGTTTCTTGCACCTCACTTGACCCAATGATGGGAACTATTACATGGGGAAGGGGTTGATAAGAATTCTGGGGGCTACTTTAATCTTCATTCCTTCTTCCAGTTAGCAGCCCAAGTCCTAGAAGACAAAGGTGTTGGTTTTGGTCTGGTGGACTCTGAGAAGGATGCAGCTGTGGCCAAGAAACTAGGTAAGGGAGGGCAGGGAGGGGCAAGAAGCAGGTTATGCAAAACCAGAGAGGTGGGGGACCTGAGGGAGATTTGAGGGCTCAGGAACCCTTCCACCACATCTATTCTGAGTGGGCCAGGGGCATTTGAGATTAGGGGCTATTCTGTATGGAGTCCTGTGTTCCACTCCTAGCGTGAGGTGGAATGGTGGGGTGGTGGCCTTCTTTATGCTCATCTAGAAAATGGTTATGGCTGGGCATGGGCATGGGCATGGGCATGGTGGCTCATACTTGTGATGCTTGTATTTGAGAGGACAAGGCAGAAGGATTGTGGACTCAGCTTCCTGGGCTATGTAGTGAAACTCTTAAAAAAAAAATCATGGAGATTCTTTGCATGCTAACCTAAAAAATATAGTTAAGAAAAAAAAGGAACACAGCTAGGTGTTGGAAGGAAAGGTGAAACCAAGAAATACAGGCATAGCCAGGGAGACCTTCTGCAAAGTCCTTTTTCGGCTCCTCCCCCTCCTTCCCCTCCCTTCCCCCTTCCCTCTCTTGCTTCCTCCCTTTCTCCTCTTAGCAGAGCCCAGATATTACAACACCCGGCCACCAGGCGGCAGCACAGGCTGGACACCGGATGTGGATGGGGGAAGGGTAGTTAGCAACAAGTCATCTGGACAGCAATAGCAAAGAATCAGCCACTAGAGTCTTCAGAGAAGCTGGCAGGAATATTTGTCCCTGACTGTGTAGGCAGAGCAAGGGAGCTGTGTTGCCAGAATCTGAATCTTCCCAATTTCCTACCCTGGCAGGCCCCAGCTTCATTCTCCCTAGCTTTAGCTCCTGAACTAATGGGAATGAAGTGTTTACGGGGTTGTTCAAGGTAGGTGGGGGGCTGGAGAAATGGAGATGCGGAGAATGAGTCTACCAGGATTATCGAGTGGGCTGTAACCGGGTTAGACTCGGGTTCGTGGAAAGGTTGCCTTCATTGCTCAGCTCGCCACCATGTGTTCCCCAGGACTAACCGAAGAGGACAGCGTTTATGTGTTCAAAGGAGATGAAGTCATTGAGTATGATGGGGAGTTTTCTGCAGACACTCTGGTGGAGTTTCTGCTTGATGTAAGGATTCCCCCGAGCCTTGAAGCTTCCAGTGCCCCTTGGCCCCTACTAATCTACCCTACACTCCTGCTCACACACCAGACACACATAAACTGCCTCAGTTGCACACATATCACGGGCAACATGTAACAGATATCACATACATATATCATATAGATCAGACACAGTGTACACAAACATATGTATACCACATATATATGACCACACATAATATATGTACCACATCATATATATGTACCACATATACAAGACATAAAACATACATACAATGTATACTCATATTCAACACACATGTCATACAGCACACATATTGCACATAAAACATGTAGCATATACAATTTACATTTTACATATACCATGCACATCAGAACCATAAATAAACCACACATATAACAACCTATCACAAACATACACTCCATGCCAAACAGGAGGTACAGAACATGCATATCACACACACTGCACAGCACTCAGACGACACACATACGCCGTTAACAGTATACAGCACACAGGCCCCATACCCATCCAAAACAAGCATCTAGCTCCGATTCTAGTTCCATCTTTCCCCTGTATCTCTCTCTGGGTCCTATCAGTGACAACAGAAATGGTCTCCTCAATGTTCTTTCTCATCCAGGTCCTAGAAGATCCTGTAGAATTGATTGAAGGTGAACGAGAGCTGCAGGCATTTGAGAATATCGAAGATGAAATCAAACTCATTGGCTACTTCAAGAGCAAAGACTCAGAGCGTGGGTAACAGCTCTTTCTGACCCATCTACCCTCCTTGCCTCCCTGCTTCGGACAGTGGCTAAGCATCTCTGGTTCTGATCTCCCAGGCCCTTGTATTCCTTCCGTACGGTCAGCTCTATCATCTGTTCTATGTCCTTGCACTCTGGGGCATTCCCAAACACCCCCAGCATTCCACTGCTTCCTCTACAATTCTATTGTATTTTATTCTCAGAGAACTAGAGTTTCAAGGGGGTGGGTCTCATTCTGAGGCCCACATGTTGAGGAAGAGCTGCAGAGAAGCTGAAGGGAATGATTTTCTGGCAGACCCTGAACGTGACTGTCCCTTCCTCCCCCTCAGATTACAAAGCCTTTGAGGATGCAGCTGAAGAGTTCCATCCCTACATCCCTTTCTTCGCTACCTTCGACAGCAAGGTTCTCTTCCCTGCATCTCCACTGGGTCTTCCTACGTTTCCCTCAGCCTTCCCTACCAAAATTGATGGGGTCTTGGTGACATTCTTCATGCTGGTACTCCCCACCCCAAACTCATCTGTTCCTTCTATAGAATTGAAGGAAAGATGGACATTAAACAGGCTAACCCACCTTTATCATGTTAAACGATGCCCAGAAAGTGAAGACATTCCCCCAGTGACCCAGAGCACATTTTCTGACTCCTTTTCTGCAACTAGCTCCTTTACACTATTTCCCACTCAGCCCTTACATCTCCTACTCCATAACTCTTGTCTATTTCCTCAAAGGTGGCAAAGAAGCTGACTCTGAAGTTGAATGAGATTGATTTCTATGAGGCCTTCATGGAAGAGCCTGTGACTATCCCAGACAAGCCCAACAGTGAAGAGGAGATTGTCAGCTTCGTGGAGGAGCACAGGAGGTGGGGATTGGGCACGCCTCTCAGTGGAGCAAGTTTCTCCCCGGGCTAGTACATAAGTTTGTGAGGTGGGCTGGGAAACAAGCCAACTTGGAAGCTACACTGCACTGGAGATGAATACACTTGCAGGTGTTGGTGCTCACTGATACACTATTAGCTCTGTGCTATATTTCATATCCCAGCCCTTAGCTGTGAGCCCTACACAGAGAAAGTCCTCTGTAAATGTGTGTGGACTGAGGGGCTGGTTATGACTTTGGGAATGACAACCAGTGAGTAGTGAGTGCCTGTGTTCTGACCAGGAACTGTGAGGTACCTTCTCTCTGTTACTGAAGTTAATTACTTTAGCATCCTCAGTGAAAGAGGCTTCAGGGGGAAGAATCAGAATTGAGATTCAAGCCTTAACTCAGTCCCTTATCCTTTGTCATTCTTGAGACACATAGTTGTCAACAGAGGCACAGGGAGCAGCCAATGGGGCAAGGGTTTTTGCCTTCCGGTGGCTGTTAGGCAATGTTTCCAGGACATTTTTGGCTGTGAGGCGTTCTGCTGGTATTCAGTAATTAGAGGCCAGAGATTACTATTAACCATCCTCCGATGCACAGGACACCCCCTCCCTCGCTGTCTGCAGTGCTGATGCTAGGAAACCTGCCCTATACTCACACATAATTCTCTTCCTTCATGTGACTCCACAACTGGAAATACCCACTCATCAGTCTAAATACTACTTACCCTTATCCAGTCAATTTTGGCCTCTTTCATTGGGGCACAACATAGTTGCATGGTTTAACCCTACTCAATACCTAACTCAGTACTTACAACCTATACCTGTCCCCCAACTCCTTCCTGTACCGGGAAGGGAACCCAGGGTCTGGTATCCATTAGGCATGTAATTCTATCTTGAGCTCAGGCTGTCAGTTTTACTGAATGAGTGAATGGAAAACTAAATGACTATGCTGATATCCAGTTCTTACCTTCGCCCCCAGTGTCTCTCTTCCAGCCATCCCCTTCCCACTAACCATTGTTTTTTAGCCATGCAGCGGTCTGGGCCTGATGCCCAGAGCTTAGGTTTGCTAACTGGCTTTGTTCTGGGCTACAAGCTCTTTATGCCCTAGGCCTGACCCAGGGGTGGCTTCAGCTGTGGGGACCTTCTGGAGGGACGTGTTCACCCACTGAGTGTTCACCCTCTGTCTCTCCTAGATCAACCCTGAGGAAACTGAAGCCTGAGAGTATGTATGAGACTTGGGTGAGTGACTACCAGGACCAGGCACTCAGGGAGCAGGAGCGGGTAGGGATCTTAGAAACAGCTGTCCCTGCCACTCCTTGTGCCCTCTGCTAGGAAGAAAGCAGGGTCTCAGCCAAGGGGCAAGTGGGTTGGGTTTTTGTTTTGTTTCTGTACCGAGGACCATGTCAGGTCTTAAGTGACAGGCGTGACAATGAATATGACAAGGCCGATTCAAACTCTGGAGGTAACGGATTGCTAGAGCTGAAAGGGAGACATTCGAAAAGTCACCACCATGACAACATAAGCTGCCATTCCATGAGTCAGATTCAAGCAACAGCAAGGGGCTGGATAGGAGGACAGGAAGGTCTCCCCCTGCCTGCCCCCAGCTCTAACCCTGCTTCCCCCCTCACCCTCCAACAGGAGGATGATCTGGATGGAATCCACATTGTGGCCTTTGCAGAGGAAGCTGATCCTGGTGAGAAAGGACCCTGGAGTGGCCTGGGGGAAGTTGGTGTAGTTGTTGGATCATAGGCCTCACGTGGAAGGCATTCCTGGGAGTTTGCAAGCAGCCTAGGGCTTGAAATGTTTTGGTGTGGGAGGTAGGGAAATAGGTCCTGTTTCCTGTGTCCCTGTCCGGTCTGTTCCACCTCACTTTTCTTACTTCTGCTCCCTCCAAGATGGGTATGAGTTCTTAGAGACGCTCAAGGCTGTAGCCCAAGACAACACTGAGAACCCCGACCTCAGCATCATCTGGATTGACCCTGATGACTTCCCACTGGTAAGAGGCTCTGCTCAAACACCGTTGTCCTAATGTGGGGATTTGGGCTGGGGAACCTTCTTTGTTTCAAAGTTCCTATCCCCACTTCCTAGCTGGAGATCCAGCAAGTTATGCCTGCTGAATCCTCATGAGCAATGTAGAAATAGAGGGCATCCTGAACAAGGGGATAAGGGAATGCAAAGTGAATTTCATGGGATATAATATGTGATTTCCAGAGCAGAGGCAGTCAGGTAATGTACCAAAGCTGAAAAACAGTGCTCTGGTGAGCAGTTGAGCACAACACTGTACACGAACGTATATTCAGAGAATCAGCAGATTCCATGTTCCAGGAGATGACTCCGTTTTCAGCCGAATCCCCAATATCTAAGGTTTATTGTTGAATGAGCAAACAGGAATGTGGCAAACACTGATGACTGCCAGGTATAAGTACTTATGTTAAGAGATGTAGGAGCTGGGCTGGAGAAATGGCTCAGAGGTTAGGAGCACTTGCTGCTCTTCCAGAAGACTTGAGCTCAGTTCTCTGCACCCATGTCTGGTGGATGTTCAGTCACAGGGGATCCATCACCCTCTTCTGGCCTCTGAAGGTATGCACTCACATGGTAAACATTCACACAGACATACATAAGTAAAAATAATAAAAAACAATCTTAGATAGACAGACAGACATACAGGAACTGAAGACTTTTTAGAGATGTCAGTTGCTCAAAGGAACAAGGCCAATCACAAGCAGCCTCAGGAACAACGGAGGGGTTCCTGTGCTTCTCCTCAGAAGGGAGAGGCTGCCCCCCTCATCCTTTTCCATTGGGGTTTCTCTTTCAAGATTAACTCTACCTACAACCTGGTGCCTTGTTGCTGGGCTGTCCCTCCATGCGTTGCCAGCTCCTCCTGCCTCCTATTATCCCTGGTCTGACTCTCACTCTCTTATGTGCTCCTAACCTCTATTAAGTTCACGTGTTTGGTTCTCTCTACAGCTGGTCCCGTACTGGGAGAAGACCTTTGACATCGACTTGTCGGCTCCACAAATAGGAGTTGTCAATGTTACAGACGTGAGTCTCCTAAGTACTAACCATATTGGACGGGACTGGGTGAGGTTAGGGTGCTGTGGCCTTAGGCAGAGCACCAGTGCTTCTCAGCACAGCTAGTTCTCTTACACGACACTGCTGTCAAGGAAACAAGCACTGCCCAGAAGGAGGAGGCATCTGGTCCAATGGCTGGACCTGTGGGGTAGGAATGCATGATCTGAGCCTTCGAATCATCCACTCACTGGAGCCTCCTGCCCATTCTTCAGAGTTCAATTCAGCCTTCTTGTCCTCCACTGCACGTTCTTTGGCAGTATTTCCCCTATGGCCCCCTGGGAGCTCACTGGCATTGAGAACTTGCCTTGGAGCATCCTCTCTTCTAGTAGATTTTGAAGGCAGAAATCTTCTGGCGAGCACCTAGGCGATACCTATTTGTCGAGTTGAATAGTCGAGTTTAGTCGAGTTTAGTGCAGCTTTTGATTTCATAGTATCTGCAGTCTAATGGAGCAGGCAAGTATTCCATCAATTACAAGGCGGACTTTGGTAAATTTTATAATAAATAAAATGGCAGCAAGGTAGTGCTTTCTGCTTGAGAGACTGGGAGTAGAGTTTAAGAGAAAGTAGCATTGCAGTGGAGACCATGGAGTGTATGAGATTTCAATAAGGGACAAATATAAGTCTCCAAACTGAGCAGGAAGGGTGATCATCAAAGGTCCAAGACAAAGCCAGGCATAGTGGCACACACCTCTAATTTCAGCACTGGAAAGGCAGAGGCTGGACTACTGTTATGAGTTCAAAGCCAGCCTGAGCTACAGAGCAAGTATGAGAGGCCAGTCAGTCAAGGCTATAAAGCAAGAGCACAGGCTGGCCTTGAACTCAAAGATCTGCCTACATTTACCTCTGTCTCCGGAGTGCTGGGATTAAAGGTGTGAGCGACAGTAAAGCAGACAGAAGGGAGGTGTCTAGCCAACACCTTGTCTTCCCACTCACATCTGTCACTACTCTAACTCTGATCTTCACCAGGATAGTTTCTCGACACTGAAGGACTCGGAAGGGACAGGGGATGTACAGTAAGTGGGCGGGCAGTTCCAGCTCCGTGTTAAGTTTACCTTCCATCCCCTACCTGCGCCGTTACCTAGGCGGACAGCATATGGATGGAGATGGACAACGAGGAGGACCTGCCCTCTGCTGAGGAGCTGGAGGATTGGCTGGAGGATGTGCTGGAGGGTGAAATCAATACAGAGGATGATGACGACGATGACGATGACGATGATGACGATGACGATGACGATGATGACTAGTTGCTGTGGCAGCTATGAACCAGCCCCTTTTGCTCTTTACATGTACCTTCCTACCATCCATGCACTTCCCCAAGCTCCTTGGGACACTAGGTCATTCTCTACTATAGGGCCAGCTGGGGTCTACATACAGGGTGCTTGAGATCCTGGTCTCCCTCGCTGAGGAGAAAGGAGCTGCTTTTTCTCAGATCCCAGCCCAGTTCTTTCATCTGACTTGCTTCTTATCCCAGACCTTATCCAATCTGTTTTTCTTCCACCACTTCCCATACTTTTAACCATTTGCAAACTCTTCTCTATCCATTATATCAATACAGTCTCCCATTACTCAAATCTTAAACCTTTCTGAGTGTCCTGACCCTGGCCAGGAGGAAGGGAGGTACTGTTAGGGGCTATATCTTAGCCATCTCCTGTTGATGTATTTAGGTCAAATGCAAGGCCTTAATAAAGAAATCTGGGGCAGAATGAGCAAGTGTCTGTTGTTGATGAAGTCTCACCCTTATGGCAGGAGGGAGGTGACCATTGAAAAGATTTAACTGTGGGTGCCTTGTTAGGAATGAGTTAGACGGCTGACCAGCGGGCTGGGGGCTCTCTCTCCAGGCAGTTATCGGAGGGAAGCCTGGATATTTATCCGCCTCCAGTCAACAAGCCTTTTCTGAACACATGGTGTTTGTCCAGTGTTGTTGCTGGGCTCTGGAAGAACAGAGAGTGCCAGGCCTGTCCCTGCTCTTGAGCTGACTAGTCTGCTTGAAAAGTCAAGACAAGCACCCTAAACAACCGAAGAATAACATAGCAGTATGCAATCGATTATTTACCACTTAACAGTGCCCTTCCAGCTGCTCTTTATTTGAACATCAGGACTGAGTCCACTGTCCTTTCTTAGTGAGGTCTCCCCAGACTTTGATGGTCCTGCTGTCTCCTTCAGTGATCCCAATGCCCTTTCTGAGTACCCCATTCTTGTATTTAACATACCCATTACAGTTCTTCAGTTGCACAGCTGCTGAACTGAGTCCTGAAGGCAGGAGCCCAGGCTTTCTATTTTCATACAGCCCGGTACATAAAGAACTGTCCTACATTTGTTTAAAGAAAGGATGAAAAAACAAGGCAGAAGAAAAGGATAATGGGCTTGGGAGTCTGGATGATGGTGATGCACACCTTCAATCTCAACACTCCGGAGGCAGAGGCAGGCAGATCTCAGGGAACTGGAGGCCAGCATGGTCTACAGACTGAGTTCCAGAACACCAGAGCTACACAGAGGAATCCTGTCTCAGAAAATAAACAAACAACAAAATAGGCTTGGTGACTTCAAAAATGGAAACAAACCTTCTTCAGGCCTTCAACTGAAGAATGGGCTTTAACTGGAGGCAAAGGAATTAGGTCAGGGACATTCCAGTCAAAGGAAAAAACAAACAACAAACAAACAAACAAAAACCTCAAACGCACTAGCAGAGTGAGTTCGTCACACCAGAGGTCTGAAAAGTAAAGAAAAATTCAAGTTGTGGCCATGAGGTTGGGTAAGCATAATGGGGTTGTTTTGTAGAGATGTCTGAACTGAATCCTATGAACTGGGGAAAGGCAAAATTTCATCTGGTAGCAAAAACCAGGATAGGCTTAGGGAGGAGAGGTGATGTAAAGGCAGAGGCAAGAGCCCCATTCCTTGTCAGAAACTGTTTTGATCAGAGTAAGTTTGGGAGGCTCTGGCCCTGTATGGTAGTCAGGGTAATGAGGAGGCACTGCTTTTTGAACAAAGAGCATCCCCCTAGACATAGACCTGTCGGACCTCTATTTTAAAAAGAGGACTCGTGCCCTCCCCAGGACAGGTTCAGGTGGGAGTAAGCACATACAAGTTGGGAGCATGAAAGGACCAAACTCCCGAACAAGCGTCTAAATAAGGAGACATAGTTTGTCGTTTCTAGGTAGGGTATCACTATGTAGCCCAAGATGGGAATCCTCCTGCCTCAATATTCTAAGTCTTAAGATGACAGGTGTATGTATACCACCATATTATGCATGATATTAGTTTTTGTTAAGGCAGTGTAAAGTTATTGGATGTTTAAGTATAAAAAAATGAGCCCCGAGTTTAGAGAAGTTTTCACTCTCCACAGTCAAATCTAGGGAGTATTCTTAGAGAATACAGCACAAGTATATAAAACAGAAACAGATTATTTAATCAACCTATTCACATGTAATGGATAAGTAATGGGTAATTGGGTATTATGTTACATCATAAAAATATTACGAGGTTTGCTTCATATAGATCAGCAAAGATACTAGACTAAGTGACTTTGATTTTTTTTTTTTT
>JADRCH010000347.1:285927-323891 GCA_019843965.1 Rhynchomys soricoides | reverse complement strand
GAAGTCAGTTCAGGACCTTTGGAAAATTCCACTAGACCCCTCCCCTCCTGGAAGATAAAGGTCATGGAACTTTTAGGCACCCTTCTCCTCCGGAAGGGAGAGGCTAATTACATTCCTAAGACCACAGGGGTGGGGTGGGGGGGAGCACGGACCACATTCCACCTGCCTCAGAGCACATAGACACATTCCTAAGGGTGAACTGTTGGCCACCTACAGACAAGGAAAATCCTTGCCACCTCATTCCCTAAAGACCAATCAGTTTGAAAATCACACCGTTCTGCCAATTACATTGTGCCTAATGGCTGCTGCTCTGAAAACTGTATAAAAACTCGACCACCCGGGCTGCAGGTCATGTCATTCTCTCCCTCCTTTGGGTGCAGGGTGACCCCAGCATTCTGGAACAATAAATTCCTCTTGCTTTTTGCATCCATCCCGACTCCATGGTGTTCACTGGGGGTCTCCCGGTAAGCTAAGGCTCCCCAGAGTCTTACAGTGTGATGTTTTTCTGGAAGCTGTTTTGTGAGAGGACATGTAATGTTTTGCTGAAAAACAGAGGCTTGAGAGGATTCCTGATGTTTAGAAAGAATATAAATGGAACCCCACAGACAATGAGAGGATACTCTTGCATTGCTATGCCATGTAATGCTTTACTGGTTTTTATTGGTCTTCACTGGTCTTCACTGATCTTTATTGGTCTTCACTTCACAGACAGAAATGTGCCAAAGAACTTCTTGTGGTAATCCAGCTGATTCTGGCATCTTCTGTTGACTTGTGCCGATTTGGTGGAGTCTTGCTGTTTCTGCTGGATTGTGCCACTGCTACTAATTCATGTTTGGTGTTTGCTATTGAACTGGACTGCTGGTACCCTGAAAACAAAGAGTGGAATTGCCCCAAGAACTGCTTCTAAACAGGTCCACAATACCCTTTTTCTATTAAACCCCCCCCCCCCCCCCACACACACTGGGTTAGAAGCAAGGTTGAAGCATTTAAGAACCCTAAATAAAGTAGGTTTTGGAAAAAAAATCTAAGCCTACAAAGTACCAGTGCAAAACTTTTTATTTTATTTTATTTTATTTTATTTTATTTTTTGTTTTTTCGAGGCAGGGTTTCTCTGTATAGCCCTGGCTGTCCTGGAACTCACTCTGTAGACCAGGCTGGCCTCAAACTCAGAAATCCGCCTGCCTCTGCCTCCAGAGTGCTGGGATTAAAAGCGTGTGCCACCATTGCCCAGCATCCAGTGCAAATTTTATCAAAAACTGTGGTTCCAAGTCTAGGAACACTTCCTTGGGCATATGGTTGCCAGAACCTATCTCACTGAAGAGGAGTCATCTCCTTCCTTGATGATCTTGCTTCATCTGGAAATCAGGCTAGATTCCATGCTCTAGGTAGTAGAGCTGTTAGCAAGCATTGCTGACCTGGACGCCAGACTGCCCAATTTGGGCAGAGATGCATTTATATGTGGTAGCTACAGTTTAGGAGGTGAAGATGATGAAAGACACAGTCCCGGTTAACTATCCCTGGACAAACTGGATTCCAGGTATGTAATGAATAATAAGATTCTTACTATAACTCATGACACTGTTGACTTCGTTATGGCCTTACGCTACAAAAGCTGAGACAGCCTAGTCATCTGAAAGGGGGGGACTTTGTAAGAACCAGCAAACTATAAACAGTATGGAACTTTAACCCTGGAGGTGAACGAGGCACAGTAGTAGATAGGGCTAATGTGGCCACAGTGATTTTGTTATCCTGTTAGTAATGTTCTGAACAGAATAGGCACGTCAAATAGCTCAATACAACCTCTCTGTAGGGTCTAATGGAGCCTAGGCAGCTATGAACTCAGTGTATAGCTAAAGCTCACTATAAATGCTGACCTTCTGTCTTTATTTCTCAAGTGCTGGGATTACAGGTTTTTGTTGCCTTGCCCACCTTCCAGCACAGAGCTCTGCTAAGTGGCTAACCTGGGTTTAACTAAGAGTTTATGCCTATATACTGTTGTATTCAAATCAGAGTCAGAAGCTGTCTTGAAGCTTACTAGAAATGAGAAATTATTTTTTTAAGTTTCATTTAGTGTTTTTGATATATTTTCACAGCAAACATATGGACTTTATAATGATAATTTTTGGAAAAAAATATTATATGACAAACAAAACTGAAAAAAAAATGCATTTGCTCATCAGACTTGGTCCCTTTCTAAAGATTTAGAGTTGCCATGTAACTCATGCCATCTAATGGACTAATCAAGTAACTGAGCTGTGCATGATGGCATACACTTGTAATTCCAGCATTCGGGTGGCTGAGTTTGTGACTAGTTGTAGTAAGCCTTTGTCTTACACACACACACACACACACACACACACTTGTTATCAGTTGTACAAGAGCACAGAAAAGATACATGAATGCTGGAAATTTCAAAGAAGAGAGTGAACCATGATACAGCCAATTCACTCACTAAAGTTGCACAAAGTTCATAATGAGATATCAGGCCAGCAAATGCTGGTAAAACATACCAACATCTGTATGCCACTCAACAGAGGAAATGTCAATCACTAGTAGGTATCAGATTTTTTTTCAGCCTCAGAACATATTTTTTCTGTCAATATATTTCTCACAATAATATATATATATTATATACATATGTATATATAATATATATATATATATATAAAATGGCAGATAAGCTGTATTTATTCTACTGTCACAGACAAAGAAATGGAGGCCAGAGGGATTGTGTAAAGACCATAAGTCAGATGATTATTGTTCTTACAAGGTTAGGGCCCTAGA
Source organism: Rhynchomys soricoides (assembly GCA_019843965.1). Classification (NCBI taxonomy): domain Eukaryota; kingdom Metazoa; phylum Chordata; class Mammalia; order Rodentia; family Muridae; genus Rhynchomys; species Rhynchomys soricoides. The sequence goes on along the minus strand of JADRCH010000347.1, from coordinate 321,107 downwards.
CCTTCGATCACCAGACTGATATTCTTCTCAAAGTGTTTATGTATATATCTCTTCCATATCCATTGTGAGTGCTTGAGCTGAGACTCGGGAATAGACTTAAGATGTTCTCTATCAAATGATGTGACATTCTTTCCTCAAAACGGTTTTACTGATATATACTCATGTTAAGTATGTTTGAGGATACAGTTTATTACATTATTGTCAACACTTGATTTAATTTTTTTTGAAATCATGTGTATGTGATATAAGACTTTGGTGAGCCTTAGCTTACCAGAGGACCACCGAGTGAACATCACAGAGTCAGGGATCAATGCAAAAAGCAGGAGGAATTTATTGTTCCAGCATGCTAGGGTCGCCCTGCACACAAAGGAGCGAGAGAACGACCACCTGCAGCCTGTTCTGTGAGCTTGTATACAGTTTTTAAAGCTGCAACCATTAGGCACAATGTGATTGGCAGAATAGGGTGACTTTTAAACTGATTGGTCTTTAGGGAATGAGGTAGTAGGGCCTTAATCAGCCCTTCCCTTCCAGACTACGTGCTCTCTAACCTGTCTTTTCCAGGAGGGGAGGGGTGCCTAAGTGCTTTGGGTCTGGTAGAATTTTCCAAAGTTCCTGAGCTGACCTCTTCAGTGCCACCAAATAAAACTTTTTTTTTTTTTCCAAGACAGGGTTTCTCTGTGTATCCCTGGCTGTCCTGGAACTCACTCTGTAGACCAGGCTGGCCTTGAACTCAGAAATCCACCTGCCAAATGGAGGTGGGGAAGATTTTGGAAGAGTTGGGGGAGAAGAAACAATATGCTCAAAAATTGGTATGAAAACATGAATATATGTATAGGACAGAAATCCACCTGTCTCCCAAGTCAGATAAAACTTAAAGTGCCATGGACAGGTTACATCTTTTCTGGTTATTGGCCAAAGGGGTCCCATACGCCACCACCAAAACATCACATTTATTGCCCTATTTATTACTCTTCATAACCTGATGGTAGGCCATGTTGCTGAAGACACAACTTACTTACATTGTTGAACATGAAGAAACCCTGCTGGTGCTCAACTAGAAGTTTCACTCCTACTGATTAGCATTCATGGTGCTGGAAGGTACTCTGCATGCTTCTGGGGGAGAAAAGTATTCTTTAGTATCACCCAGTAATAACCCTTATGACCTACAATAGCAACCTATCTGCAAAACAGAGCAGTGAAATCGAGGCACAAAAGTTATGGGAGTAGCTGTGTTAGTTTGAACGAAAATGGCCCTCATAGGCTCAGGTATTTGAATGCTTAGTCACCAGTTAGTGGAAATGTTTGTGTTGGATTAGGTGTGACTTAGTTGGCTTTGGGGTTTCAAAAGCCCACCTCAGGCTACCTGCAGGATCTAAAGCTCTTTAGCTACTGCTCCAGTGTTATGTTTACCTGCTTCCTACTATGATGATTGCTGTTTGCAGTTGATATCTGAGAATTGATGCTGAGAAAGGGAAAGCCAGTTTTCTTCAGTGGAATCACCTGTCAATCAAACTTAGGGCAGCTTTATACTCAGAAGTAGTTACCAAACATAAAACAGGCTCCATTTTTTTTTTTTTTTTGGTGCACCTTTTGTTTTTGTTATTTTTACCTTACTGATTTTTTTTTTGAGAGAGAGAGAGACAGAGAGAGAGAGAGAGAGAGAGAGAGAGAGAGAGAGAGAAGAAAATAAAATTAAGTAGCAAGGAGGTGGGGAAGATTTTGGAAGAGTTGGGGGAGAAGAAACAATATGTTCAAAAATTTGTATGAAAACATGAATATATGTATAGGGCTTGTGCACTTACATGTAATGCTAGAAGAGTGTGTTGGGTTGGATCTCAGGGAGCTGGGATTACATGGGGGTTGGGGGTAGATGTGAGCTGCCCAGCATAACTGCTGAGAAACAAGTTCTAGTCCTCTGTAAGAGCAGTATGTCTAGCTCACCTTCTCACGTTAACCAGTTCTGACTTTGCGCTACTGAGTCATAGACTTCTAGAGTTAGGAAAACCACCACCTCTAACTCCTTTAGGAAAATGGCAAGATAGGATTGAGGAACACTTGTGTGGTACATTTGTCCTACCATTTTGGGAGACAGCTCTTCTAGGGCCATCAGTCAAGGCCTCCCTCTTGTCTGGCAATCCCTTATCCTATGGCAATACTTATCCATTGAGAACGAAACCTGACACAGGTGAAGATTTACTACCCATGTACCTGATTTTGGAGCAGGAGCTTGGGATAAACTCAAGAATCATGATCCCTTGATAGACATTTTCAGAGAACAAGCAGAGGGATAATAGCCAGGCACAGTGGTACACACTTATAATACTGGCACACAGGAGTCTGAAGAAGAAAGATCTTCAGTTGAAGACCAGCCGGGGCCACATTACACCCTCAAAACCAAAACAAAAAAGGACCAAGAGAGAATCGGAGGAGAAGAGGGAGTGGGAGGAGGAGAGCGGAGTCAAGAACAGGAGAAGGAGGAGGAGGAGGATTGATTGGGCCCCTCTTCTTCATAGGTGATGTCTCACTGTACTAGTGATCTGACTTGAGCCACAATTATTAGCACGGCTATGTGGAGTAGAACTTGTGTATGTGCTAGAGATCATGCAATGTCTTCAAGGCCCAGAGATTCTGCCACTTCTAGTGCTGGGAAGAAACTTCAGATTCCTAAAGACAAGAGCTGCTGGGCAGGAAGTAATGTACCTGGCATGACAGCATCCTAGATAGCATCTATAAATGAAGCAAATTAGCAAAGAGACTGATAAAACATGACACATGGCAAACAGCAGAAGAATCTGCTGGAGAGGGTAGAGCCCAGCCACACTGCTGACAGCTCCATAGGAAGATGAATCTACTCCCAGAAGAACTATTATCCAGGTAACGATGACCCTAGTGAATTTATCTACAACAGCACTACAGAAACACAGAGATGTTTCAGGAAGATGGACTACGAGCTAGACAATGCTTCCCACAGCTGCACCTCATGTCAAGTAGGATCTTTGGAGTCAGTGTTTTCATCTTCTCATGTCACATAAGCTTGAGTTTATTATTAATAGAATGGAAAGAGTAGTATCAATGTCAGAAAGTAGACTTACACTGGAGTAGCCCCTGTAATCAATCACTCTAATCTATCTATCTATCTATCTATCTATCTATCTATCTATCTATCTATCGTGTGTGTGTGTGTGTGTGTGTGTGTGTGTGTGTATGTAAGAATGTGGAGATCAGAGGACAACTTTCCGGGTTGCTTCTTTACTTCAAACATGTGCCTCCTGGATATCAGTCTCAGGTCTCCAAGCCTTGTGACAGGTGGCTTTACCTGCTAAGCAATCTCTCAGGGCCTATTTAAAATTTTCTGAACTCCAGTTTTCTCATCTGACATGTGGGGAAGTTATCATTAAAAAGCAAAAGAATAGTACAGAAGGGGTTGGGAAATGTGGCACATTGCCAGAGTCCACAGCTACGTGTACAAAGCCCTAGGTTCAGTAACACATGCACAAGTACGCGCACACACACACACACACACACACTCACACACACTCACACTCATGCATGATGGGGGGGAGGGAGACTAAGAACGAATTAGAATAGAACATAATGTAAATTATGCACCATTAAGGTATTCTGTTTCTGCACAGACTCAAGTGTAACAAATACTGAAAGCATCTGAAGGTGTGTATGAGTCATACTGTTGTTCTGGAGTGCCGGTTTGGAAAGACAGGCAGGGAAGAGTAAACCCAGCAGGTGTTTGTTTACTCTCAATTGCTAAAGCAGAGCTAGTGGCACACCTGTTCCTGGCTTTCCCCCTCTGCTAGGATCTCAACGGCTTATGTGGTTCTCTGGGTTTGGTGTCTGCTTTGCTGTGATAGGCTCACTGGTGCAGACTTGGTTAAATTCACAGGCAAGGCCTGTGTGGGATCCTTGCTGGAAGTTTTATGGTGTTTCCATGAATAGAATCGTTAGTCTCTGGCCTCAGCTTTCTTGATTGGACTCCTAAAATATCCACTTGCAAATAACTTCTCATATATATATAAACTTAGTTTCACATGTCGTTTTCTGCAGTTCCAAACTTGCCAATAGTTTCAAAAACAAAGTTTTGTATCTCACTATGTGGCAAAATCTAGCCAGACTTGTATTATTCTGTGGGTATAAGCTCCTTACAGATTATTTATTCCACCCAAAGTGAGTCTTACATTTAACACAGAAATATAATTGTGCATATTATGGGCTTCAGATTTGTAGATACATGTTTATTTTTATTTTATTTTATTTTTTTCGAAACAGGGTCTCACTATGTAGCCTTAGTTGGCCTGAAACTCACTATGTAGACCAGGATGGCTTTGAACTCACTGCGATAAGCTTACCTCTGTTTAAGAACTGCTGGGATTAAAGGTGTGTGCCATCATACCTCACTACTTTATTTTTAACTATGAGTGCATGTCTGTATATACTTATGTGTATGTGTCTTTGGAGGCCAGAAAACAACCTTAGCTGGAGTTACAGGCAGTTGTGAGCCACATGCCTGACATGGGTACTGGGAACCAAACTCAGATCCTCTGCAAACTCTCTTAACCACAGAGCCTCTCTCTAGTCTCCCTGAATGAAAATATCCCCCACCACTCCGTAAGTTTCTTTTTTTCTTTTTCCTTCTCACTCCAGCCCTGCTCACTCCAGTCCAAGATTTTATTTATTTATCTGTTATGTAAGTACACTGTAGCTGTCTTCAGACACACCAAAAGAGGGCATCAGATCTCATTACGGATGGTTATGAGCCACCATGTAGTTGCTGGGATTTGAACTCACGACCTCTAGACGAACAGTCTGCGCTCTTAACGGCTGAACCATCTCTCCAGCCTCCGTAAGTTTCTAATAGAAATATTTAATAGGGGACAGATAAAGCACTTCTATATTCTATGCTATGAGAGCACAATTCATACTGTAGTACATCCTTTAATTCAGAGGGTTCCTAACTAAGGACAGTGCAAGGCTCTGTGGCCTGGGGAATATGCAGATCTGACTGCTTAGGAGGGGAGAGTGTATGAATTTCACAGACCACCACTTGACCATAGGCAAACTTTGGGATGATTGGCCTGTCTTTGTTCTCATAGTCTATCAAGTCTGCTAGCTGGAAAGGGGCTCTAAGACAGGACTTTAGGGTGTCAACATGCAGTTTTCTCATACTGCCTGCTCTCCGGATAAAGCACAGCTTAAAGCTCTTGTCTCTGTCCATTGGTATTGGTGGTAACAGACAACAGGCACCTCAGTATTCCAGGTAGAGACTGAGGTTGGTTGATTGGTCTCCTTAGCCAGATACATTCTCAGAGTCCCATGAAAGTGCACAGTGGTCCTTTTGGATATTGTCTAGTCTCTTCCGCTGAGGATGCCCCACTTTACTCTGCAATAAACTGTGTATACCTGCTACACTAAAAAACCAAAAACAAACAAACAAACAAAAAACAAAAAACAAAAGCAGGCTGGAGAGATGGCTCAGCGGTTAAAAGCACTGACGGTTCTTCCAGAGGTCCTGAGTTCAATTCCCGGCAACCACATGGTGGCTCACAACCATCTGTAACGGGATCAGATGCCCTCTTCTGGTGTGTCTGACAGTGTACTCATATAAATAAAATAAATAAATCTTTTTTTAAAAAGAAAGAAAATAGGGATAAAATAGCATGATTTTTTCCTTCTTATTCTTAGTCTGAGTAATGTATTATTAGCCTGGTGTGGTTTTTGCTTGGTTTTTATTTACATTTTAATTATATTTTAACTCTCTTCTTTTTCACTCCGTGTGTGTGTGTGACCCTGCCTGCCTTCCTGACTGCTGCAGCAGGTGTGTAGAGCTCAAAGAATAACTTTTGAGATTCATTTCTCTCCTTCTACTATGTAGAACTCAGGTAGGTTGTCAGGTTTGGCAGCAAGTACCTTTACTGATTTATGTGTATATGTGTGTGTGTGTGTGTGTGTGTGTGTGTGTGTGTGTGTGTATTTCTCAGTTTATTTCGAAATATTTAAAAGTCTGGTAATTTAAATGCACACTAAATTCGTATTGGTAAAACCTGGTCTAGATCAGTTAGTCTATACTTGTCCATACTGTAAAGATAAGCTTTCCTGATTTATTATTGCTTTGGTTACTCTAACACTTAATTACATTGTGCTCATTCACTTATTATATAAGTGCTTGCTCGTGGAGACATTATTGATAGAGTCAATTCACACTGCCAACTTGGTAACCTGGTTATTGGCTCTGAGTGTCCCCGAGACAGGCAGATGTGAGCTAGAGAAAGGGTTTCACAGTGTCGTTTTCTTATTTCATTGAAGGTTTGTGAATTCTAGGCTAGGCCTACTTGTGTATGGATGCAAAGGCACAACAGGAGTAACCAATCTTCTTATGCCCTAGGCTGGAGCAAAGAAGCAAGGCCAGAAGTGTTAAGAATATACACTTGCTGTGGTCTGAGTGTGTGTATACCCTGCTCCTCCAGTTCATATGCTGAGACCTAATGCACACAGTGTGATAGTATTCAGAGATGGGCCTGAGAGGGCCAAATCTTTTAAGTTCAGACTCCATTTTAGAGAACCTGACCTAAGTTTGAACTCAGACAAACTAACAGAGGTACCTAACATTAGTTTCCAAGTGACCTCGAAACAAAACCCGAGCCTAGCTCCAGTCTCCAGGTTACACCCCAACAAGATCAGTGTCTCCAGGTTATTCCCCCAACAAACCTGCACCCCAATGTTACAAGCCATGCAGATGGAAGCAGAAATTAAGTTTATGATATGACTCCCAGCACCAGCCAATTATGTTAAAGGTCATAGTAGCTCTCCAATTAGATGCTTGCGCGCGCGCGCACACACACACACACACACACACACACACCCTTCCACTTGTAGCTTTCTATAAAGTCTTTCACAATAAATATTCGGGGTTACCTCTCCACCAAACCATCCTGTCCTGTGTGATGGCGGTGCGCTGAGGGGCCTGAACTAGCTCAAATAAAAAGGCTCTACTGTGATCGCTTCAGATCGGCTCCTGTCTGCTTTTTGGGGGTCGCTAACATTTCCCTAGCACTACAGACCATTTTGGGAGGTAATTAGTGTTTTCATAGAGAAAGCCCACTTGGGCTGGGCATTTGGCTCAGTGAGAGAATGATTTGCCTAGAACACATAAGGGCTGAGGCTGGATTCCTCAGCATTAGGTGTGGGGTAGGGTGTAGGAAGAGCAGTGTGGGTGTCTGTTCTACAAGCACACTGTAGGGATGTAACTAGGAGGGTGACATCTGTGAAGAAGCAGTGAAACCTCAAGCTTATGCTTCCAATTTCCAGTAAGACATTTCTAGGATTTTCTGAGTGGTGGGGTAAGAGAGAGAGAGTGTGTGTGTGTGTTTCACACTAAAGTCCAGCAGCCTGGTCGGGAACTCATGAAGTAGCCCAGGCTGGCCTCAAGCCTCCCAAAAGAGCTGGGATTGCAGACACTAGTCACCAAACACCTCTCTGCAAATGCTTAGTTTAACATACACATACATGGAAACAGTGATGCCCAGAGTGTAAATAAGACCAGCATCTGAATTTTAAAGTTTCATTCTATACATATTTCTAAATAATACAATTTATATGAAACAGAAAACGCCCTGAAGACAAGTTGTTCACCTTGTTCTTCACATGCTTTCCACTCCTCATCAGGCAAGAAAACAGAACAGAGCTACATTCTAGTCTTTGAAGGAGAATTTTGTGGTGAGTAGCTTCAGAGGAAAGGAGTACATCAAGACCAAGCCAGGGTTTCCATGTTGGTAGTACAAGCCTACAATCACAACACTCAGGAGGCAGAGCCAGGAGGATTAGGAGTTTTAGGTTATTCTTGGCTACCCATTAAATTTGAGAGTTTGAGACCAGCCTGGGTTACATACGTAAGATCCTCCCTCTAAAACAAAAACCAATACTTCAAAGCAACAAAAAACACAACTACACAGACCAACAAACCCAAAACAAAGACTAAATTCTAACCTATTTATTTTTGTAGTTCAGTTTGGCCTTAAACTCTATGTAACACAGACTGGTTTTGAACTAGTCACCCTCCAGCATCATCCTCCCAAGTGCTAGGGTTATTGGCATGCACTATGATGCTTGGCAAAACTAAACCTTGAAATGCAATGTGAAGAATCTGAATATAGGCTAAGCATGATGGTACATAACTATATCCCCAGCTCTCAAGAGGTGGAGGCGGGAGGATTGCCATAAGCTAAAGGCTGTCTTCTTCTATGCAACAAGTTCCAACCAGCCAAGACTTCATGGTGAGACTTTCTAAAAAAATTAATTTGGATACAGAGTAATGAACTAGATGTTCAAATACTGGCTCTGCTGACTCCTAGCTATGCTATCCTTGCTATGCTCCTCACTTTCTCTAAAGCGGTTTCGTTAAATATAAGAGCATGAACATCCATTTACTGCATGTGATGGTGTGAGGATTGGATGTCATCTATCCAAAGAGCCCAGAATTTTATAGATCATTAACAACTTGGACTACTTTGGTTCCTGTGTTTTCATGGCTTCTGATCATTAAGCTTTGAGCTCTCTGGGGTGGAAGAGAAAGAATGTGGAGAAAGGCATCAGACAGAGAATATGGGAAACAAGATGAACAAGAAGGCTGGCCATTCAGTAGGGAATTTGAGTAGAAACTCCTTCGTTTCCATGGAAAATGACAACAAAACAAAACAGAACAAAACAAACAAACAAAAACTGCACAAAGAAGGTAGCGTTGCAAAGGCACACCTGTGATAAATGGATTGTGTCCAAAAAACCTTTCCAGAAGAAGCTTTTACCTTTTTTTTTTTTTTTTTAAAAGAAGGAAAAGAAGAAAGTGGGGGGTTCAAGGCCCTACATTAAAGCCCCAACAACATATCTCCTGCTGAATACATGATCTGTGGGAAGAACAGGGCTGACGTGTTGTAGTTTGAGGAAGGATCTAAACAGGTGTCCTAAGGAACATGGACAAGGATCTCTGGAAATTATACTGGAGATAATGAACAGGTATGAAAGGAGAAAATGGCAGCTACAGAATGTTCTAGAGGAGAGCCAATCAGAGTGCATACAGAAGGATGTCGAGTGTAGTTTGCAATCCCAGAGAGCATGCTTGTTCAGATGTTCCCTTGTAGCAGGGTCCTGTTGGGTTTGGGGAGGGGTTTGTGAACTCAGCTTGCCCAGGATCACAGGGCACCAGGTAACTAGAAGGACTAGCCTTCATTCCGGGCACAGAGTCAGACAGTCAGGTAGCTCTTTTTTTTTTTTGACTATCTGGGAAACTTCCCTTGCTGGTATGCATAACTTCAGTTGGCCAAATACCTTTGGTTCTGCCTTATTGAGAGGGAAGGCCATTCAGGGGAGGGTGGCTGTCATTTCTAGTGGTTAGAAATCCTCTTCCTACTCTTTTGTTCATTGTCTAGTCCAGTGGTTCTCAGGATCTTTCCAGGCAACATTGAAAAGTTTGTGGGGTTTCTTCTTCTTTTTTTTTGTATTTAGTGGTGTGAGAGGGGGTGTACTTATAGGCAGAGCTTGTGTAAAAGCTGTCTTCCTGCCAGATAGAGTTCTCTTTTATCCAGATTTTCAGAAGTCCCCTAGGACATTCATGTAGGTGAAAACTTGTGTTTAATTATCTGAGCCTAGAACTTAATAGTTTTTTTTTTTTTTTTAAACGGTCTGAATATGTAGCGAACTTTCTAGGAATGCAATTACGGTTCTGTGCGAGTTTAGGGAAGCTTGACTTCACTACCAAGAGTTGCTCAACATTTCCTGAAGTCACTACATTGATGACAACATGCTGGAGGTAGTTGAGTCACTGGCTGTGCACTTGTATCAGTGTGTGTTGGTAGAAGCCCCATTTCTGTGACTCTATGGAGAGGTGTAAGCATTTGCCTGCTTCGAGGGAAACCGGGCACTCACACTAAAATACTGTTTATGTTATAGCAAATTGCTATGCTCCTCCTTATAGATGGGGAAATATTTTGTTCCTTTTAGTCACGTGCATAGGGAAGTGATGTAATCTATGATTATAAGTTCGTGGTTTAGGAGTCATTACAAATATTTGTTCTAACATAGGGTTGAAAGTTGAAAGCCTCATTTCTCCTGGGTCTCATAATATCTGGTTTCTTCCCACCTCTCTGGAAGAATTAGCCAGCAAATGAGTGCCCCCCACCTCCCTTTCACCTTTCCGTCCATCATCATTATTAAAGACAATCGCAATGCAGGAGGAGCCTTGGCTGTCACATCTTTCTGCCATGGACTTCAGTTTACCCTTAGTCAAAAACCGTAGGTATTTGGTCTGGTCCGAATGTGGATAATACAGGTTCTTGCTCACGTGGAGGTTCTCTTTCTTTATGTCCCCTCCTTTCTCCATCTACCTCTGTATCTCTTGATGGCCCTGATCTTTTGCTCCCCGCCATAAGCTGGCAAGTAGCCTACTGCTGGACCCACGAGCCACCCTGGGCTCCCAGTTCCAGCTCTTTCATACCATTTTTCTCCTGGTGCTCCCTCCACCCTCGTCTGCCCTCTGACCCTTGCGTCTCCCTTCCCTTTTAAGGTCTGTTCTCCAGGCTTATGGCATCTTCTTCCCTCCTTTCGCCAGATCTGTTTTCCTTCCCTTTGTATAAACATCCTTTCTCCACCTTCATCCAGGCTCCTGTCTCTGTGCCAGCTCTTTAGGCTTGGGTCGTATAACGCCCCACCCCCAACCCCCTCCGGTCTCCATCAGTCTAGCCTGCTGGTCTCTCGGCAGCTCTCAGTCCCTGCCTGCGTGCGTGATCGATCGCCTGTGTTCCCCTCCATCCTACCTCTACGCTTCCCGCGCCGTGGGCGGTCTAGGGAGGGGCCGGGATCCGGGGCGGCTCCTGGGGCTCGGGTTGTGGGAGGCGCCCTCTCCGATCTCCCCCTCCCTTCCCCCCGCCCCGTCTTCCCCTGCACCCTCCTTCCTCCCTCCGCCCGAGAGCTTCCCCGGTCCCCGGCGCCGCCTCCTTCCCTCCCGGCACCGTGCTCTCGCGGCCGCCGTCGCCCCGGGGAAGGAGAGACGGGGGTGGGGTTTGCGGGTAGCGATCGAGAAGGGGAGAGACCCCGGCCGGGCTGGAGCCTGGATTCCTGTGGAAGAAGAACAGGGGGAGGGGAAGCTGGAGGACCGGGAGGGAGAACGGGGAGCCGCGGCCGGGCCTGGGGCCTTGAGGCCCGCGGAGAGCCGCGGAGCGGGACCGGCCGCCGAGGTAAGAGCGGGGCCCCCACGACCGGGGCTTGGTGAGGAGGCCGGTGGACGCAGGGCAGGGCCGGGGGGTGGGGTGCGTGGGGTTCGGGTGCGAGCGGCGAGTGATGGGACCAGCGGGACCCCGGAGCGTGGGTAAGCTGGGCTAGCGCTAGCCACAGGGGCTGCTGAGAGGAGGTGGAGTCCCGGGAGGGTGGGGGGCCGAGGGAGGCCGGAGGAGGGTGGGGACAGGCGCTCTCTCCTCCTCTCCCCCAGCCCGTGCGGCTCCGCCCCCGCCTCCTCCGCGGGGCGCCCTCCGCGTCCCGAACCGCCCGGTCGGAGCCCGGGAGGCGCGCGGAGCGAGACCTGTCCGTCGGCTGGCCCAGGCCGCTGCCGGCGGGCTCCTCCGTGCCCTCACGGCTGCCTTTTCCTTAGATGCTGCTGCTGCTGCTGGTGCCTCTCTTCCTCCGCCCCCTGGGCGCTGGCGGGGCGCAGACCCCCAACGCCACCTCGGAAGGTGCACCCATCTCCGGCGCCCCAGATCCACCCCACAGCTCCTTTCCCTGCACGTCTCCTTTCCTCATCACTCTCGCGTCAGGACCTCCTCCCAACCCCACCCCTGGCATCTTAGTCCGCAGCCACTTCACTACTCCTGACCTCCTTTCTGTCACTCCGCATCACCACCAGCACCCATTTCCCCTGCCTCACGTTGCTACACTACACCGTTTTTATGTGACCCCGAATTATCTTCTCAGCCCCACCTCCCTTTCCGGGCCCCACATTACTACAGCGCCCCCCTTCCGTGGTCCACCTTGTTGCTTTGATGGGCTTGTGTGGTCCTCACCGGTATGCCCCTTCAGCCCTGTTCCTCATTTTAACCACCGAACATGATAGCCCTCAGGATTTCTTCTTAGCTATTTCTCTCCATTATACTTCTCAACCGGTGGACTCTCGCACCAGCTTTAGCCCTAACCCACCACTCTGGGTTCTGTAGCTTGGGGTTCTTAACTGTTCCCACTCCCACCTTCCAGTCCTGTGTCCCGTGTGCCCCTCCCCCCATTTTCTGTCCCCCAGCCCCACCATTGACCACGCCCTGCTCTTCCCCCTTCCACTGCGGCGCTGCCTTCCCGCTCCCACGGTTCCCCTATGCCTCCCCATTCCCTCTCAGGTTGCCAGATTATACATCCGCCCTGGGAAGGTGGCATCAGGTACCGTGGCTTGACTCGCGACCAGGTGAAGGCCATCAACTTCCTGCCTGTGGACTATGAGATTGAATATGTGTGCCGGGGGGAGCGAGAGGTGGTGGGGCCCAAGGTGCGAAAGTGCCTGGCCAACGGCTCCTGGACGGATATGGACACACCCAGCCGCTGTGGTGAGTAGCCTGGGAAGCCACCCACCACCCCTGCCCCCTTCCTTCAGGCCCTCCCTTTCCCAGTTGCAGATCAACCTTAGTTGTTTTGCAAGTCAGCAATTTAAATCCAGTGGAACCAAATTCACAAATACGTTTAATGAATGAGTACTATGTAGGAGGAGGGGTGTTGCTGTGAGCAGCTAGTGGGAGGAAGCAAGCTAAGAGCCAGCACATTCACTTCAACGTCTTCATTAGGATACTGATCATTGGATGAAATCACTTTGATTTTTCATCTGATTTATTCTTTAAGGTTCATTAGTGAGAGATTATTTTTTTAAGTTATAAAACGATTTCATTACATTTTCTGACACCTATGTCTCCAACTCAATGACCATACACGCCAGTTTAGCAGTATAGACCAGCCATAATAAGAAAAGCTTGATTATGCATCTAGATTTACATACATCCACACATTTCAAAGGCAGAGAACTACCCACTTTACTGTGCTGTGAGCAGTATCTGTTTTGTGTGCTTACAGCTCCATCTTGGGTTCCTACAATAGAAATGCTATTTTTTTTTTTTTTTTCTGATAGGAATGTGGATACTGGGGGGCTGGGGAGAACGGGGAGGTAGGGAGGCATAGACATTGTACACCTGATTTCCTGTGGAGCAGGATGCTTGTGAACCCAGACCCAAACCTAATTCTCTGTACTTTCTGGGGGAAGGATCCTTTACAACTTGCCTTTCTTCTTATTTTCCTGTCTCTCCACAGTCCGAATCTGCTCCAAGTCTTATTTGACCCTGGAAAATGGGAAGGTTTTCCTGACGGGTGGGGACCTCCCAGCTCTGGATGGAGCCCGGGTGGATTTCCGATGTGACCCCGACTTCCATCTGGTGGGCAGCTCCCGGAGCATCTGTAGTCAGGGCCAGTGGAGCACCCCCAAGCCCCACTGCCAGGGTGAGGGGAACAGCTGCCTGCCTGCAGCTGCTGAGGGTGCTTGCCCTAGAATGGGAGTGGGGTGGGAGTGGGTGGAGGGAAAGGATGGTTGCTATGAAGAATGTCGGGGAGGACTTTGGGAAGACGCAGGTGAAGCCGACCTTTACACCACCCACCTGCCTCAGACTTGGTTCCACAGTCCTTTTTGTTGGGCTTCCCCCCACCCTCCTTTCCTTTAGTGTGTTCTTCCTGATTTCAAATCTTGGACCTTTTGGTTTCTTTTTGCTTCATTAAACTCAGCCTCGCCCCCCCCCCCCCCCCCCGCTTCTTAAAGTTAAAACAAACAAACAAAAAAACCCCGGCTCCCCTCCACCCCTGGAAAAAACTACCCCCTCTCTGTAGACTTAGAATATCCTCTGTATCACTCTTCTAGAATTGATCCTTTGCTATTCACTCTATAATGGAATTGCTGTAAATATTCAGAATTAAATCATACATTACATGTAGAAAAAGTCGGTGAGATCTGGGATTGGAAACATGGAAAAAGCAAAAACATTGGGGCAGAATGACCAGAACAGTGATAATTCAAGGGCACATGGAAGAAGACTATGAGTCTTGTGTATACTTTTAACAACCTTGATCATTCCTTGAGGGAATAATTGCTTTTGTGTTGGCCACCTCTTTGTCCGCCTCTTTGCTGTCTTCTGCAAACGTCTCCCTTTTCTGGGCACCCAAACTCTTGTATATATACTCTTCTCTCCTGGAATGAATTAAGCTTCAGGGTTCTTCATTTGACTAAGTCCTCATTTTGAGCTCTTAAGACTGTATGTGCTAACCAACTTTTGGAGAACTTACTAAATTAAGGTATTTAAACAGCACGCATTTAAAACCAATTGTTTTGTAATTTGTTTTCTTAAAGAGATCATAGATTTATATATATATATATTTATATATAATGTTCAAGCTCTACAAAACTAAGCTGCACTCCGACCCCCTTTACTTGCTGGCACAAATTCTGTTGTCCTTTGAATAATAGAAGAAAACACGAGTCCTGACCCCTAGCCCCGCCTTGCTCTTATCCCCAGGCACCCTTCCCTCTACGCAGTCTCCGCTCCGCATGAACAGGTGTGGGAGGGGGCTGGGGATCAGGCCTGGGAAGCTGGGCGCCCCTGGTAACTCTTCTCTGATCCCCGTCTTTCCTGCTGCCAGTGAATCGAACGCCACACTCAGGTGAGATCAGAAACCCTTCCCGCGCGCACTGCCGCCCCCATCCCCTCACTCTTCACCCTCCACCAGCAGGATTTCTTGGCGTAGGTTGTGGGTGTCCTGTTACTCATTTCCCCCCACCCATTCTAGTTTGAGGCCCGGCCCTACTCTCCTACCTGTTTCTTGCCGCCAAATCGCGGTTTTCCGCGGGTCGCGCTCCCTCCCACTTCCCTGCTTGGCCTCGCTCCTCTGGGTTGCGCACCTCTCGGACTCAGCTTCCAAGCGCGAAGCCCAGTAGGGGGCAGCCGCGCGTCGGAGGATCCCAGATCTCTCCTTCGTAGGGTTCCTTCAGACCTTGGGGACCTATTCCTGCCACCCCCCTACCTAGGTTTTACCGGCGAGGTTCCATCGACCCTGTTTACCGGTCCCACCCATGCGAGTCTCGCATCCTCTGTAGACCCTTTCTCCCATCACCCTTCTACAAGCCTTCCCTCGACCGCACTATCCTTCCCCTAATCCGCACTTCTCCATACCGGTTCTCCCCTTTTCAACCCGTATCTTTCTGCAAAGCCTTTCCCATCGCTCTCGCTCTTCCTACCCTTAATCCATCCCCATAGCCCCCTTTCAGAACTGTCACCCGCCCCTCCTACCCTTCCCACCCTCGCTTCCCATCTTTGCTCTGTGCTTATCCTCTCACCTTCCAAATCCCCATCCTCCCCTCCAGTCTCCTTAGTCGGAGACCCCTCCCTCCCTTGCTATCTCTCTCTTCTCCCCTCCCCTCTGGGCATCGGCACTGGCTCCTATCCCCGCCCCCAGCCCGTGACGTCAAGGCCCCCCTCCTAGATCCTTTTCTCCCTCCTCCCTTCTGTCGGTCGGTCAGTCGGCGAGGAGAGTCCGCGGTGGCGGGAGCGAGCGTCTCCTGGCCCTAGGAAGCCCACGTCTCTGCCTTCCCCGGGCTCTGGCCCCTCCTTCCCAATGAGACCGGGGATGGAGGCGCCTCCCCGACACCCTCCCAGAAGCCTTCCCCAGAAGAAGTGTCCCCCCTGAGCTGCCCCCATCCCAAGGAGGCCGCCCCCGCCCCTCCTCGCCATGGGCCCGGGGGGACCCTGTACCCCGGTGGGGTGGCCGCTGCCTCTTCTGCTGGTGATGGCGGCTGGGGTGGCTCCGGTGTGGGCCTCTCACTCCCCTCATCTCCCGCGGCCTCACCCGAGGGTCCCCCCGCACCCCTCCTCAGAACGGCGTGCAGTATACATCGGGGCGCTGTTTCCCATGAGCGGGGGCTGGCCGGGGGGCCAGGCCTGCCAGCCCGCGGTGGAGATGGCGCTGGAGGACGTTAATAGCCGCAGAGACATCCTGCCGGACTACGAGCTCAAGCTTATCCACCACGACAGCAAGGTAGTCGGGGTGAGGGACAGAGTGGCTGGGGTGGTGGGAGGCAAGGGCTGTGAATTCTCTTTGGGATTGGGAAGCGGACCCCTCCCGAGGGTGACTGGTTGGAGACGCACAGGAGGTGCAGGAGCTTTGGGATGTCTCAGTGGCTCCGAAGGCCCACTCTCTTGCAAGCAGTAGGAGATTCACAGAAGTGGTGGGGGGTCTTAGGTGCTGATCCTCTGGAGTAAGCTATCCCTGGCCAGGGTTGGGGGCTGGAAGGAACGTCAGAGGTGGGCAGCTGGCTCAGGGGTTTACATTTGCCATGGTAACAAGGTAAATCTTGGCGTAGGTTGAGGATATAAGGAATGTGGAGAGAAGGGGGAGGATTTAGAGAGACAAGAGGGTTCTACTTTATCAAAACAAACTGCAAGGTAAGGCTGCCTGACTATTCATCTCTACCTTTTAGGGGATTCCTGTGAGAATGTGGCCTACAGCTCTGGGAAAGACTAATAATGGTTAAGAGGTGGGCTGAGGCTCTGGGAGAGAGCATATTGGGATCCATAAGGAACCCCTACTACAGCATTGGGGATGGAGAGTCAGTGTACAGGAAGATCAAAAAGAATGGGTCAGGGAGGGGGTGGGAGGAAGGTGGGGGAAGTCAGAACCCTGGGCCTCCTGTGGAACTTGGGGGTGGTGGTGGTGATCCTGATTGTAGCTTTTGGTTTTATTATCATGACCTGATGAATCTGAAAAGAAAAACAGGATATAGTTTAGGGAAGAGGAGAATGTCGGTCATGGTGAAGAAATTTCAGGGTTAGACGATGGTCTATAATAAGATTTCTTTACCAAGTCTCTCCCTAAGTGGGAACTGACATGACAGAAGTTTGGGTCCTTTCTGACATGTGGCTCCAGAGATTTGATGTTAGGAAAACTGTACAGGTGGGAGATTTGGCTATTTTATTCTTGGGGTGTGAGGAACATTGGTATACATCTAAAAATAGACGTGTGCCTCCAAACGGGGTTGAAATGAGCCTACTGGCAGAATGCTAGGGGAAGGGGCTTGGAGGAAAAACAAAAAACAAAAAAACTAAACTGAAATTCCCTTGGATTTTTGCCTTCTCTGTGGGTCCCAAACATCACTGAACAAACACACCATTTGTTTAAAAAACTAGTTTGAACTCCTTAGTCAGGAAGGAATCCTGCCTAAGGAGATGGCTGCATGTAGCTTACTCCAGGATGCCTGTCGGAAGAGAGGCAGAACACAGGAACAAAAAATTAGACGTGAGGGTAGGGAGGCAGGAAGAGAGAGGGTCTTGATCTGGTTAGAGAGCAACGTAGATCATTGTCTATGAGGGGCAGATGGGAAGAGACCAGAGATGGTGCACTCCAGGAAAATAGGAGAGACCTGGCTTGAGTTCAGATTCTTCTCCCATGACAAGTGATTCTCTAGAGGTGTTGGGGAGCAAATGAGGTGGGGGCTTTTAGAAGAAGTTAGCCGTGAGGGAGAGGACATAGTGTGGCATAGGTCTCGATCCTTGGCCGGATTGGGGAACTTTGCAGTGGTAAATGGTTGTGTGTGTGGGTTTTTTTTGGAAGGACAGGTAGAGAGGAAATGAAGCAGAAGATGGTGCACCCATTAGGCCACACAGGCCCTGTTTTATGTAACTGTAGATTTCTGAGTATTCTTATTGTTCCTGTGAAATCGTTTCTTGAGAAAAACAGTTGAGGGACACTTTCAGGACTTAGGAGAAACTGGGGTCAGTATCTGTTCTAAATCGGGAAGGACCCACTAATGGTAAAAACCAGAAAACTATAAAGATGCTAAGTAGGAGCATGTTCCAAACCTACAGGTGAGCCCTGCCCTTGACAGGGTGGAGAACAGAGCAGGCAGCAGGCAGTTTTCAGAGTATGTGTTTTTGGGTGCTCAGATTTGCCAGCTCCCCCTGGCTCCCTGGGCTTCTTGTCTCCAACTTCTCACGGTGTCTGAAATGTCAGGCCTCAGTGGGGAGTAAGCAGACTGGGTACTTTATTTATTTTTTTTCTAACCACCTCACTCTCTCCATTCCCCTGTGCCTCCAGTCTCTGTTCCCTCTGCTCTGACTCCCCACTGGCTATCATTTCTTCTCCGCTTCTTTTGTGGGCTCCAGCAGCTTCTGAAATGTCATGCTGCAGCAGGAGGGGAACAGACAGTAGGGGACCCACGGCTGGCCCTTCCTTCCACAATTTTCCCTCCTCCCCTGCTTTCCCTCTCCAAGCTTTACTTTTCTCGAAGGCCCCTCTTATATCATCTGGCTTGTGGAGAATTCCACTCCATTTATCTGGATCTCTCTCATTTTAGATTCTTCTGCACTCTCCCCTCCCTTTCCTAATGGACTTGTCACAAATGTCAGGGCCCAGCAGGAAAGGATAGGGTGCTGAGCAGACACCCTACTGATCTTGTTCTTGTTCTCTGAAATTGAAGGTGGAAATTTCATCGAAGGAGTTGTCTGGGGATCTTCAGAGAATGTATTTGTATTCCTGCAGACTTTTCTGAGCAGATGTTCAGACCCTGTAAACATGGGATTTTTGGGGAGGGGGGTTAGGGTGACCAAAGAGAGTGGGCTTAGGGTTGACAGGAAGAGATTCAGGAAGAAGAATGTGGTGAAGTGAGTAGTTAAGGAAGGGCACTAGGTTGTCCAAGACAGTAGGCAATTTGAGATATGTGTGTGTGTGTGTGTGTGTGTGTGTGTGTAGTGGGAGGCTTGGGAGCCAGCCCTCATTTCCTCCTTTCTCCCTCAGTGTGACCCAGGGCAAGCCACCAAGTACTTATACGAACTACTCTACAATGACCCCATCAAGATCATCCTCATGCCTGGCTGCAGTTCTGTCTCCACACTTGTAGCTGAGGCTGCCAGGATGTGGAACCTTATTGTGGTATGCAAGGCTCAGGGGTCACTTCCTTTTGGGCTGGGTTAAGTAGAGAGATTGTGGTTATGTTTGAGAGGATAGGGAGAGGGACCACTGCCAAGACTCAGCTTATCCAGAACCTGAGCTGGTTGGCTTTCTAGTAGAATTCCCAGAAGGAGCTATGGGGATCCACAGATGTGTGTGCGCGCGCGCACACACACACACACACACACACACACACGCTTGCTTGCTCGATCTTCAAAATCACTTTTCCCAGGACAAAGGTGGGGAAGTTTGGAGAGTTGGGAGGAAAATCAGGGCCAAGAAAGAGCTAAAGACACTGCTAGCCTTCTCTGTATGCATGGACACCTCCCATTCTTCTGCCTCAGCTCTCTTACGGCTCCAGCTCACCAGCCTTGTCAAACCGACAGCGGTTTCCAACGTTCTTCCGGACACATCCATCTGCCACACTCCACAATCCCACCCGGGTGAAACTCTTTGAAAAATGGGGCTGGAAGAAGATTGCCACCATCCAGCAGACCACCGAGGTCTTCACCTCAGTGAGTCTGGACGGGGATGGATGGGTGGGGGTGGGATATGAGGTCTCAGGGGCATCTGCTTTTGGGGGAAGGACTTGATGGTTTATCAAAAGAGAACACATTCCAAGTGGGCGAAGAGCTTGTTCTTTCTGTAGCCTGGGGAACACTGGAATTGGATTTTTTGGAATCCTCTCCACCGTTTCGATTTGTTCCCCAGTCAGATAGGACTCTGTTCTATGAAAGTAGGTTTAAGTCCAAGTTGAAACAAGAAGGGTGAGAAGTAGGGTCTTAGGGAAGTAGTGGATTCTAGTGCCTTCAGGGGTGGAGGGTGATTGGCAGCTGAGTGTGGAGCTGCTGGATGGAGTGGAAGAGAAGAGGGTGAAAGGGAAGGCGGACAGATAAGACAAATGACACGTGTGTGGGTTTGGTAGTTGACCCGGAGAGATGCTTACAGACAGTTTGAAGAGGTTTGCAGAGGCAGAGCGGAAATGGCTAAGCTCCACAACTGGAGAAAGTAGCCTGATTCTTCTCTTTGTTTCTATTCTTTGAGTCTTCATTATTTTCAGTGGTCCTTTAATTTTTCCTTCCCATTTTTCCTCAGTGACTCAGTCCATTTTCCTGTGATCCTTTTGACTGTCTGCCCACTTGCCTCTTGAGTTGGCTGGCACCATTCTGTGTATTCCAGACCCTGCTCTGCTTTTTTCTGTTTTCTCAATGTCAGGAGTGGGGTAAGATAGATGGAGCCGTATTCTTGGATACAGATCCTGAGGAGGGGCTCATCCTGCATTTCAGAAGCTGCATCCTAAGACCAGGGGGTGTTTTCTTTCATCCTCTCCTCATTGGGTTCAGAGGCTCTTGGAATAAGGTTCAGATCCTACTCCTTTGCTGTATTTGGTTGGTTCTCCGCTTTATCGATGTTTCTTATCTCCACCTAAGACGCTGGATGACCTGGAGGAGCGAGTGAAAGAGGCCGGGATTGAGATCACTTTCCGACAGAGTTTCTTCTCAGATCCAGCTGTGCCTGTTAAAAACCTGAAGGTGGGAGACCAGAGATGGTGGGCAGTGGGCTCAGCCCGCTGTGGGGCCAGTGTGGGTTGGTGGTCAGCTGGAGAGGAAAACCTGGAAGAGGCAGTTGTTCATTCTGTGAGACGGCTCAGTCTCCTGGGAAGGTTTAGTTCTGTCTTCCAGTTGACATTTATCCACTGCCCCATTCACTGAACATTTCTTTGCACTAAGCACTTGGAGCTGGGAAAATCAACGCTTAGAAAGCCCTGGCTTAGCCCCTCAGGCGCTTTTAGCATCCCTGAGGAGCTCTGTTTCTGTTTCTGTTTTATAGCGTCAAGATGCTCGAATCATCGTGGGACTTTTCTATGAGACTGAGGCCCGGAAAGTTTTTTGTGAGGTGGAGATGGAATCTGGAACAGGGAGGGGCTGGATGGGCTCTTTACTGTGGTTTCCTCCTGGGCCCTTCTCACTGCATCTCTGCTCAAATTGATAACAAATGACCCGAGGTGATAATGAATACCAGGCCTGTCTATAGGCCCTGAGTCTTTTTTTTTTTTTTTTTTTTTGTCTATATTCAGACACGCATGTGCATCCACATGTTCTTATTTTACTGCTTTGTGTTTTAATTATATATTTTTAGATCAGCATATAAAAGAGTAGATTTCGGTGAAGATTTATTTTTTTTTTTTAAATCCTGCTCTTTGATTCTCAAGAGGCTAAACAGTATCTAGTGAGATGACATACTTCCCCTTGAACAAAAACGAAACCTCCAATGCTCCCCTCCCCACTTTGAATGCAGGTCTATAAGGAACGGCTCTTTGGGAAGAAGTATGTCTGGTTTCTCATCGGGTGGTATGCTGACAACTGGTTCAAGACCTATGACCCGTCAATCAATTGTACAGTGGAAGAGATGACTGAGGCAGTGGAGGGCCACATCACCACGGAGATTGTCATGCTGAACCCGGCCAACACCCGAAGCATCTCCAACATGGTGAGGGAACATCGAAGGGGAGGGCAGAGGAGGGGGATTGAGGATAGCACGGAGTCAGGGGATGGGAAGGGGCCGTACCCATCTTGTGCTTGTTTGCGTCATGTTTCTTGGGTTCTACCTGTGCCTGATTTCCTTGGGCGAGAGAGAAAAATTGTGGAGCGTACAGTAGGCTTCTGATGAGCGGAAGGGCTGTTACCATGGAAACAAGGAGCAGTTGGTGAGAAGTCAAGTGAGGGAGAGAGGCATTAATGGTAATATAGTCCTGAACGCAAAGCACTCTATTTCCAGAGAACTTCCCTTGGGCACAGATGTGTTTTTATTTATTTCTATTATTATTATTGTTGTTATTATTATTATTTGTGTGTGTCATTATAGTACCTCAGAGGGTTGCTTACTTTCTTGGTTTTCTTTTTTTTTGAAGACAGAGTCTCTCTATGTACTTCTGGATGTCTTGGAACTGGCCATGTAGACCAGGCTTGTGTCAAAGTCACAGAAGTCCTCCTGCCTCTACTTTCCTAGTGCTGGGATTAAAGGCATGTGCTAGCATGCCTGGCTTTAGTATTCGCTTTGTATCATTGTGAAATTAGTTTTTAGTAATTCGATTTTTTTGTTTTTTAAAGAATTTTGGATGCGCACAAAACTTCAGGAATCTTTTAGCCCCAGATTGTTTTCTAGTGATAGGTACTTTGAAGGCATACTGTCACTGTCTTGATTTAGAGGACCAGGATAGCCGTGGGGGGGGGTGTTGAGTGAGTGTGGGTGTGGATGTGTGGGGAAGAGACCCTTGCTGCACAGCACCATACTCCAGGCATCGTCATAGTTAGTAGGGTAACCCATGTACCTGATATAACCCCAGCTGAGAAATAATCAGCTTTCAGAGGGGTGAAATAATGATAGTTTTAATAATGGCTGATTTTTACGAGGAATATCAGGATATTTGATGTTTAATTTTAGGATCTTAACAGCAATACTCTAAAATAGATTTGTTATTTACATCTTATGAGCTAGAAAATTGGAACCAGGAAGGTTTAGTGACTTGCCCTGGATCATGCATCTCCCCGTGCCCTTTGGAGCTGAACTCTGACCTACTCTGCTGTATCCCTTCCCATGGCAAAGCACAATGCCTGACCAAAATCTTTACACCCTTATGTGCAAATACTCTTCAGATAATGGTGGTGTTTTAACAGAGGAGAAATGAGATTCGGGTATCTGTTTCTGACACTAGATTGTGGTGAAAAGGTGGGCTGCCATGTGGATTCTGGTTGTAAACTGGAATTCTGGTGTTCCGGAATGTTCTAGCAGGATTCTATGCTTAATTTACCTCAATTAAAAGTGACAGTGAAGAGCCGGGCAGTGGTGGCACACGCCTTTCATCCCAGCACTTGGGAGGCAGAGGCAGGCGGATTTCTGAGTTCGAGGCCAGCCTGGTCTACAGAGTGAGTTCTAGGACAGCCTGGGCTATACAGAGAAACCCTGTCTTGAAAAAACAAACAAACAAAAAAACCCCCAAAAAACAAAAAACAGTAAAGAAACACTGGATAGCAACTCCCCTGCACAGGACAAGAGAACTATCATTTTCCAGAATCCAAGTTAGTGGAGTAGGTTACCAAAATCAGAAAGGCTTGTAAGTGTCCAAAGTCTAGAATCTGCTCCCCAAGGACTCTATCTCACACTGGGGAGAGAGAAGGAACTGACGAGAGCTTAGAATTGGGGGGGTTGTCGCTGGATACCTGGGCCTTGGGGTAGGATGTCTTTTCCGGCTTTTGGTTTTCAGAGAACTCATCTTTTTATTTATTTATTTTAAAGGCGCTGTCTTCTCAAGAAAGCTGAAGGCCTTCTTGAGACCCCAGCTGAAAATGTCAGGTGGAAAACCCTAGGTTTTTTTCAACATCAGAAAGAAGCAGCCTTTTCAGGTGACTAGGGAAGATTATAGGTGTGTCAAACGACACCAAAAAGAAGTGGGTCAGAGAGCAAGAGTCAGACTGAAGGGTGGAATGGGCAGGACCATAGAGATGTAGAGAAATAGCAGAGTTGCCTTCATCCCAGAAGGGTGGCCTCAGGTGCACTTGGATCAGTTCCCAAACTCCCGTCAGGGCCACCTGGAAAGTTAGGTTAGTGTGTCAGTTACTGAACCCTCACCCTGGATCTGAGGTGTGGGACCTGAGGATTTCATTTCTGGCAAATTCCTGAAGTTTCTGATGCTGCTGGTCTGGTCGCCCATGAGAGCTGTAGGGAAGTGGTGTTCAACAGAGGTTGCAATGTGTGCAGGGTGAGGACAAGGGGGCCTCTAGATATCTTACGATGCACACAGTTCAACCCCTAGCGAGCGATAAGACTTCCCTGATTAAGTAGATCAACAGCACAGGAATTGAGAAACCCTGGTTTAGAGAAATAATCTTAGGTACCATGTCTGGGGAAACGAAGAGTCTGAGATCATATACACCCTACCCCATCTCCTCTACAGAAAGAGAAAGGAAGGAAGTATAACCATAATCTTTGCTGACTGAAAGGGGAAGAGTGTTTTTTCATGATTTTCAATGGTACTCCTCTTGGCTGGCTGTACTCTCCTGAGTAAGCTGAGAATCTGAGGATAATATCATGCTGAGCAGATTAATCCCTTCCTGATTTTCTGATGTAATCTTTACTTTGAACTGAGGATTGGCTTGACCTGAAAGCTGAAGGCCTGGCTGCTCAGAAAGTGTTAGCTCGCTGCTGTCTGAGAGCTTCCTGCACAGAAGCAGCTCAGGGCAGTGCACAGTAAGCATTTTGGTGGATGCCAGACACCCTGGGCTGGAATCCCAGCATCACTACTGGCTGCAGTTAGTTTCAGGACCCCGTGTCTTTGTTTTCTCATCTCTAAAATAGAGATAATAACAAAGTACATTCACTGAGAGGATCAAACACATTGATCTGTGTGCCTGGCACAAAGTGAGGACGATATAAATGTAGCTGTCACCATGATCCCTACCACTGCCACCCCAGCTTCACCACCACCATCACCACCACCATCAGCCTCCTTTTCCTCCCGTATAGAGAGGGATTGTATTAATGAAACATTAGAACAAACAGCCTAGGAGGATTTGCTGATTTGATATGTAATTTACTTGCAGTCTTGTTCACTGGACACTGAGTGTATGAGAAAAAAAGTGAGCTACGTTTTGTGTCTTTTGATTTTTTTTTTTTTTTGGTCTTGGTTTTCATTTTATTTTATTATTTTTAAGCATGTTTGAGTATGTATATTGAGGTGCCAGTGGCGGTGAGAGATATTGGATCCCATGGAGCTGGAGTTTCACAGACTCTTTACAGTAGCTTCTGCACTCTGGACCATTGAACCATCTCCAGCCCACCTGCCTTTCTGTTTTGTTTTGTTTTGAGATGAGAGTCTTACTCTGTAGCTTTGGTTAGCCTTGAATTTAGCTATATATACCAGAATTGTCTCAAATTTGAAATCCTATTGTTTTTGTCTGCCTCCTGGGTTTGAGATTATAGATGTGCACCATTATGGACCCCACCCCCACCCCCACGCTCCTCTCTGAAGTTGGTCTTACTGTGTTGCCCAGGTTGATCTTGAACCTACAGACTCAAACCCCCCACTCCCCTTAGCCTCATTAAGTTGCTTGGTTATGTTGCCACTGTTCTTCCTTTGAATTTGAGATCAGGGGTCATATATATCGACAATGTGTTTGAGTAAATGAGACCTATAAGATGTAAGGTTTGGGGCCAGAATTACAGGCCTGAGCATTGGGAACAAAGACGAGGGTGCAACCAGGGAAACTCACACACACAGAGTGTAATGTACTTCATACACAGCATTTTATGTGTTCTTACTTAATCCTTGCTGGAGCTCTTTAAGGCAGTATTATTCCCATTCTCAAGCTGAACAGTCAGTTTAGTGAGATTTAATAACTTGCTTGAGATTTCTTAGTAGGTAAGTGGTTTAATTAGAGTTAGAACCCATTCATCTGCTTATGCATCCGGTGGACTTTCTTTTTACTTGAAGATGTTATTGTTCTAGGTTCATGGCAAAATTGAAAGGGAGGCCCAGAGTTCCCATAATTAATTCCCCATTATCAGGTTACACCACCACACGGGTATACTTGTGAAAATTGGTGACCAGCCACTGCCATCCAAAGCTCATGGCTTATATTAGGGCCAGCCATTGGAATTTTGCATTTTGTGGGTACACGTGACATATATCTACCTTTACAGTATCATGTGAAGTACAGAGTTCCAGGGGCATTTGTAGTATGTCCAGTGTGCGCTGTGCACAATGCTAGGTACCAGTTCCCAGAAGAGGAGTGGACTTTATTCCCATTCTAGGGTAGTTGAGCCCAGATCTTTGTGTTTGAAGGCCCAGGCTATTTCTAGAAAACTGGACAGAAAAATAAATGTCTTTAGGGCATGACAACAAGGTTTAAAATTTTTTTAAACTACATTTTATCCATTTGTTTTATGTATGTGTCCACGCCAAGGTGCACATATGAAGGTCAAGAGTTAACCTTTGGGTGTGGTTCTCTCTCTCCACTATGTGTGGACCAAAAATCCAACTCAGGCTTGGCAGTAAGTAGGTGTTTCTACAAGCTGAATCATCTCACTGGCCAGAAACAAAGATTCTTCATTCATGTATCATCCCTTCTTCGTTAGAGTGTGCCTGTGGATGATCTAAATCCAAACAATTATCTGTTCAGTGATTCTGTGTCGAACACGTGTTCTGTCAAGAAAATTTTAAATGTTTTCCTACATGGTCAGGAAGGGAAGGTGTGGTGCTCTCTCTGTTATGTGGAAGGCAATTCTGAGAGGTTCATGAATTCATTCACCCATGAGTAAGAAAGCCAGGCAGAGCTGTTGTAAGTTATACGGCCAGGTCTCTTCATTCATGAAAGGTAAAGAGATTGCCATTCATTTTAGATTTCTTGGAAGAAAGGTTGAGGTCCAAGAGGGGTGTGAATAGAACTGAATCCGGATCTCTACGGTGTGAAGGCTGCTTCCTGTGGCTGTCGCCAGTCCAAGGAGGCAGCCAACTGAAGTCATACCAGGCTATCGACGTTAGCTCCCTAAAGAACGATCCTCCTGGTTGGAAGGCGGAGTACAAAAGGCTGTGGTGTGGCCTTCTCTGGGTCTTTCAAAAATTGAAGGAGCTGTGAGCTCCTGGGTCACCACTGCTGTAAGTGCCTGAGGGTTGGGAGAACACCAGCTGCAACTCTTCGCTGCAATATCCATCTCTTCCTTGGCTGTGTCTTTGCTTCGCTCGTTTGCCATTCATTTCCCAGAGTGTTTATTCATCAGATTTCTCTGTTGTTTGTAGTTCTGAGCTAGCAGCTGTACACTCTTAAGACCATTGGACTCAGCTAATCCCCGCTTTTAGGCTTGTAGCTTCCAACCCAAGACACATGGGTATAGCTAACGATTTTGTCTGTACATATGGTCTACCCCACAACACGAACACAAACCATCCGCTCGAGTCACAGTGTCTGAGCCAGAACTGAGGCCTCTCCCCCTGCGCCCACGCACACTTCAGTGCTCTCTCTTGTTCTTTCCTCCAGACATCACAGGAATTTGTGGAGAAACTAACCAAGCGGTTGAAAAGACACCCTGAGGAGACTGGAGGCTTCCAGGAGGCACCACTGGCCTATGATGCTATCTGGGCCTTGGCTTTGGCCTTGAACAAGACTTCCGGAGGAGGTGGCCGTTCCGGTGTGCGCCTGGAGGACTTTAACTACAACAACCAGACCATTACAGACCAAATCTACCGGGCCATGAACTCCTCCTCCTTTGAGGGTGTTTCTGTGAGTTACAGCCCCTTCTGTTATGTACCCTATGAAAAGGGAAATGCTTGGAGGTTCCCTAGATTCAGTTATTTTTCTGTAAGAGTCGGTAAAGCAGTCTAAGACTAGGGAGGAGGAACCCCCAAGCCAGAAAGCCAGACAAAATATGGCAGTGAAAAGAATAGCTGTATTCTAGTGCTTTTCAAGCTGGTCGGGTTTACAGGTTAGATGAGGAGTATACAGCTTTAAAAAGAGATAACAACTTGAGAGTTTGTCTCCTCATTCCTTTTAAAGTAAGGAAATTAGTGCCCAGTAGGGTTTGGTGATTGCTCCTGACCCTCTTTCTGGGGACTGTCTGATTCAGATCTTAAAGGGTGAAGCTTCTTCTCCAAAGAATACTGTTTCCAGAATCTAGGGTATGTGCATCTGGGGTGTGTCCTACATGCAGCGGATGCCATAAATAGCCTTCATTCAGAAGCTCAATTACATCAAAAACAGAAGGTTTTGGAGTCCCTGATGTTCTCTTTTTCTCCTGCTTTTATCCCCTCTGCCTTCCTCCACTTGTTTCTCCTCAGGGCCATGTAGTCTTTGATGCCAGCGGCTCCCGGATGGCATGGACGCTTATTGAGCAGCTACAGGGTGAGCCCGGGTTTGAGGGGGCTGACTGAGAGGCAGGCAGGGGCTGGCAGGGCCTGGGCTGAGTGCACACTTGGAAGAACAGTGATGAGCCTCAACAAGATTGCCTGGTATATTTCACCTACCTTGCATCACATTTGTCAGGCTTTTAAATAGTGATAAAAAGAACATGGGCTGGCCTTTTGCCATGATTCTCTTCTTTCAAAGGGGCATGCAGGTTTCTTCCCAATGACTTCAGTTTTATTCCCAGAAGTTGCCTGCCTGAGGCTGGGTTGAGAGGTAAAGAGCTGTCAGTGTATCCTAAAAGATCAAGGAAAGCTGGTCCTGGGAAGCTGGCTTTTTTTACAAGGAATCCACTCAGTTCCTTGCTATGTGAGAACAGCATTCCAATCATACAACTAGCTGGCCTTTTCTAGATAGTAATCCTTATAACTTAGTTCTGAGGAGTCTACAGAACTTCTGTGAGTTAATCCTTCAGTTCCACCTGACTTAGCCCCTTGTGATGTGGCCAAGAGACCCATTTCTTAGCCTTTGTGAAAAGTTTCTTCCCCCCCTCACTCCCACCTCTGCCACCAAATCCTCTCGGCTCTCTTTGTATATGGGACAAGTGAGGCTGGACTTCAGCCAGGGTGAAGTGGGTGTGAGTTGGCGTTTAGAAGGATAGTTGAATTAACTGTGGCCATTCTGCAAAGAGTTGTCTTAAAAGTGACTGCATTTTACTGACTGGCACTTTAAGAGGCAGATGCATCTTTTCCAAGGCATTAGCACCCAAGCCCAAGGGAGAGAGGGTTCTAAAATTAAAGCCATGGGGGGGGGGGGAGAACGGATCCTGCAATTCTGTCCATCATAAGAGGGAGAACAGGCAGAAATTGTTTAAAGCTTTGGAAGCGAGAGACGGGTTGCTGGGAGAGGTGTGAGGCAGTAGAATATGTGGTAGACGTGCCAAGGCGCCTTCCTCTGTGGAGAGCCTTACATGCTTAAGGTTATATTACTTATTCATATATACACACACATACATATTTATTTATTCATATATACTTACTGCTTATTGATGTATACTTACTGCCTTGGGAACCACCTTGTGTTGCTGTGGGTTTAGGTTGCCTACCCAGGTGACTTGGGTCCTGACAGCATTCACGAGTTGCTTGTTACATATTTTTATACGCAACCATGGAGAGCAACCTTGAGAATAATGGAAGCTTCAAGATGGCTTCTCCTTACCCACGGCAACTCCTGTCTTTTTCTCAGGCGGCAGCTACAAGAAGATCGGCTACTATGACAGCACCAAGGATGATCTTTCCTGGTCCAAAACAGATAAGTGGATCGGTGAGTTCTTCTTTGTGCTTCTGAATAGCCATTGTCACACATCTGAATGAGGGAGGGTGCTTTTAGGTTGGATGGCAGGTGGGTCAGGGCAGGGATTGGGAGTGAACATAGCCCCCAGGAAGGGAGGAGAGGTGAGTTGGTGTGAAGCTGGAGCAGGCCAGGGGTTACCCTGTTTTTATTTAATAGTGCTCTGCTGCAGTGGGTGGGAATTAAAGACAACAGAGGCCGAGAGAAATGGAAGCTGTCATCTAGCCTTCATATGCTAGAACCAGGAAAGTAGCTGCTTAACTGTAGGACAGGAGGCAGAATTTCATGCTGTTCTTATTGGCTCTTTTGTGCTTTTTTGTTTTGTTGTCTCCTCACATTTTATACATTTGTTTGTGTACATGTGGGGGTCAGAGGACAACTCATAAGAGGCCTCTCCTACCACCATGTGGGTCCTGGGAATTGAACTCAGATCATCAGGCTTGGTAGCAAGAACCTTTATGCCCTGTGTCATCTCGACAGCTTTTGGGTTTGGTTTACGGTCCCCCCCCACCCCCCACCCTTTTTTTTTGAATCAGGGCTTCATCCTATAGCTCAAGTTGGGCTTGAACTCATGATGTAGCCCAGGCTTATCTTGAGGTCAGGATGATCTTTCTGCCTCAGCATCTCAAGTGTTGGGATTTCAGGCATATATCACCATGTCTGGCTTACCTTGCTGGGTTTGTTTTGTTTTGTTTATTTTTATTTTTTGAGAGTCTCACTATATACCTCTGACTGTCCCGGAATTTGTGATGTAGACTAGGCTGGCCTTCAACTCACAGAGATCCACCTACCTCTTCTTTCTAAGTGCTGGGATTAAAGGTGTATGTGCACCTGGCCTACGATGCACTTTTTTAAAAAATATTTATTTATCTATGAGTGTTCTGTGTACATATATGGTACATGCCAGAAGAGGACATTAGATCCCATTATAGATGGTTATAAGCCACCATGTGGTTGCTGGGAATTGAACTCAGGACTTCTGGAAGAGCATCCAGTGCTCTTGACCTGTGAGCCATCTCTCTAGTCCTACCATGCGCTTTTTCAAGAGGGAAAGAAAGCTGTTATTTTTGATGTGCTAAATGACAGGAAATGGGAAAGATACTGGAGATAGGCCGAAAAGAAGTTCCTATTGATGAGGAGTGAGGGAAAGGTCATTGAAGGCAGCCTTGCCCAGTGAAATCTCACCATTCACAGCACTGCTGGGAAAGTTAGCATGTGTGCACATTCATGCCGTGTGGCCATGGTGTTCTTGTGGAGGTTAGAAGACAGCTTTGTGAAGAAGTTGGTCCTCGCCGTCCAGTCTTTACCCGTGTCTTCGGATCCAACTTAATGTTGCCAGGTTTACATAACATAATAATTGCTTTTACGAACTGAGCTATCTTTCTGACCCACCTTTATAGATTTAACTAATTTCAATGTGTCAATAAGTGTTTTGCCTATGTGTGTGTGCACGCATGCTATTTATGTGCCTGGTGCCCTCTGAGGCCAGAAATGGGCACCAGAATCTCTGGAACTAGAATTACAGATGGTTGTGACCTACCACGTGGGTGCTGGGAACTGAACTCAGGCCCTCTGGAAGAACAGAGTTCTTAACTGGTGAGCCATCTCCCCCAACCCCTGTTTTATTTGTAGTTCAAACTGACCTCAAAGTTATGTCAATTCTTCCCTAGCCTTCTAAGTGTTGTTTCCATTACTGTGAGCTAACATATCTAGGCTTTACTTAATTTTTCTTTTATTATTTATTTATTTTTGTAGCTTGAATTTAGGTCAGTGTTCTGTACAGTTATAGACGCCGCATGGCCTAAATTGGCTTTTTATTTTTTTTTAAAAGCTGAACAAATTGAAATTAAGTAGGTGTTTTGCGTCTCTCCCATCCCCAACCCCCTACAGATTTGAGCTCCCTCTTAATAGTCACTGGAAAGCAGTTTGGGGGAACACATCCCTGCTAGGACTGTTCTCCTGTCTTTTACTAGAGGCTAGAGGACCTCGCTGGATACTTGGAGGCTCTTCTGGCTTTCTGCTTCTGTAATTGTCTTTTGCACTTTTTTTTTTCTTTTTTGTGGAGTGATTGATGACCTTATAGGGTTATTTCAGCTGTTCCCTTCTTTCATCTCTTATTTTCCCTTGCCGTAAGGCAGAGAAACAAAAAGGACAAGCAATAAAAGCTGGCTGAGGTGGCTTTCACCCTTAATCCCAGCAGTCAGGAGGCAGAGACAGGCAGATCTCTGAGTTTGAGGCCAGCCTGTCCAGGCAAATTGAGTTCCGAGAAAGCCAGGGCTACATGAAGAAACCCTGTCTTGAAAATCCAATTCTCCCCTCCCGCCCCCAAAAAAACCAACCCATCAACACCACCACCACTAAACCAACCAAAACAAAAAAAACCCAAACAAAACAAAAAACAAAAAACCAAACCAACAAACAGCCAAAAACAAAACTCCACCAAAGGAACAAGAAGTCAAAGACTGAGCCCCTCCCTCTTCAGCGCAGACTCCATTGTCTCTTTTCTAAGTGTTTCTAAGGTCCCCAGTGTCCTCCAGCATTCCGCCCACTGCAGCCCCTCAGTGTGTTGAGGGTCTTGTGTCTTCAGCCCACACCCACTCCTTCCCTTTGCAGCTTGTCTTTCACCACTTTCTCCTATCCTGCCTTGATGCCTCGCCCTCCCCCCCTTTTCTCTTCCTCTCCTTCCCTGTACCATGCAGGAGGGTCTCCCCCAGCTGACCAGACCTTGGTCATCAAGACATTCCGTTTCCTGTCACAGAAACTCTTTATCTCCGTCTCAGTCCTCTCCAGCCTGGGCATTGTCCTTGCTGTTGTCTGTCTGTCCTTTAACATCTACAACTCCCACGTTCGGTAAGTTTCTCTTCCGACTTGATCCCTGGCCTGGCTGTCTCTCCAAATACTGACCATATTCTCTGAACAGTAAGGAAATTGGACTCTCAAGGCCACGTGTCATAGAGAGTCGCATGGTGACTCACCAGAAATGTAAGGGGGACGAGACAAGAACCTTACCTTTGCTTCAAAGCAGTCAGTTAGAAAAACAAAACAACATTCCAGTAGGGTCTTATGCTGCAGAAGCCCTGCGTTCCCCTTGGCCTAGCCCTGTGGCCCAGTAGTGTTCTTATCTGAGTGTTCTTTCTGCCTGTCCCCAGCCTGTCT
The DNA here is from genome assembly GCA_019843965.1 of Rhynchomys soricoides. Classification (NCBI taxonomy): domain Eukaryota; kingdom Metazoa; phylum Chordata; class Mammalia; order Rodentia; family Muridae; genus Rhynchomys; species Rhynchomys soricoides. The sequence continues at coordinate 288,702 of JADRCH010000347.1, read as the reverse complement.
CCTTTTTTGGCCCCGGGGATAGGGTCATGCTATTGATGGCATTTTTGAAGAGCCAAGCCTCCCTGGAGGAGATGGGGTAATTCTGCTCTTTCTCCCACCCTCTCCGCCTCTGCCCTAGTTATATCCAGAACTCCCAGCCCAACCTGAACAATCTGACTGCTGTGGGCTGCTCCCTGGCACTAGCTGCTGTCTTCCCCCTTGGGCTGGATGGTTTCCACATAGGGAAAAGCCAGTTCCCATTTGTCTGCCAGGTGAGTAGATGGTGAGCCAATGTAGACCTTGCAGAATATGGCTTTCCTAGCCCTCTCAGAAGCACCCTCTCTGTCTCTCCTCTTTTCCTGACTAGTGTCTCCTTTCCTGCCTCCTAGCATCACCCTCTGGTCTCTCTCTGGCTTTGGTTCTGGCTCTTCTTTCTGGGTGCCAGACCTATTCCATTCTACAGTTCCCTGGCTGGTTGCAAGGTTGCTAGGCATGCCTTGGAGAGGGCAGGGGTGACGCACTGAAGACAAAAGAAGGGGTCCGCACACAGAACCTGTGAACAATGGTGGCTTGTCTGTGGTGTGTGGGCTGAGAAACAAAACTGTGGGCTTTCCCGTGGGAGCCTTGGTTGGAGTTTGAAATGTTGAAGGCAGAATCTAAGCAGATAGCAAGGGACATAGCATCACAGAGGGAGGAGGCCTCTGGGACTGGGCTCATGGAGTTTCTGGGACTATGAGGAAAGGCTTGCTTCAGTAACATTTGAATGTTTCTCTCCTATATGAAGCATCCATTCTTTCCCTGGTTCTTCCCACTGGCTCCTTCTCTTCACTGTGTTTCTGTCCTGATCATGAGCTGTGCACATAACATGTGCACACATACATGTGCTCACTTCTTCAGGAAGCATCTGTTCCTAGTGGGATTGGCATGCAGCAGCAGAGATAGACAACTAGCTGCCATGTGACTGTAGAAAGTGCTGTGGACACGGAGAAGGGAAGTGGCTCACTGTCCATATTTGAGTGGGCCTCGGGAGGGAAGTGGCTTTTGTGCATTGATGGATGCATGAGATCTGAAAGAGAGTAGGTAAGGGAGACTGAGTCAGTGAGGGCCTGGGAGGTGAGGGACCATGCTGTGTAACATTCAAAGGTGTGCAGGTGGTAACTGTAGGCACTAGATTAGGTCAGTAAGGGTTTAGTAAGAATACCTGGTCCTGTAGCAATGGTAGAGACAGATGGGAGGAATGGATGAATGCAGATTCCTCGCATGCCTTCCCTTCCCCTTGGCTCCCCTCCTCCTCACCTGCTTGCTATTTCCTGCTTGCTTTTCGTCATCTTTTCATTGTTCCCATTGCCTACTATAGTTCCATCCACCATGGCCTCAGGCCAACCTATTTCCAGTGTCCTTTCTCCCCTTCTAGGCCCGTCTTTGGCTCTTGGGCTTAGGCTTTAGTCTGGGCTATGGCTCTATGTTCACCAAGATCTGGTGGGTCCACACAGTCTTCACAAAGAAGGAGGAAAAGAAGGAATGGAGGAAGGTGAGCTACTTCCCAGTCGCAGCTTTTGATCCTGGGCATAGAGAAGACCTCGTTCTGACCTGTCTTCTCTGGCTGTCTACTCAGACCCTAGAGCCCTGGAAACTGTATGCCACTGTAGGCCTGCTGGTGGGCATGGATGTCCTGACTCTTGCCATCTGGCAGATTGTGGACCCCTTGCACCGAACCATTGAGGTACCTATCACTTGAGTTGCTGGGGTCAGGAAACTGGGCAGGGCTCACCAGCTTAGCATCTCCAGGGCTATGTGTGGTCCTCAGGGAAATGTGTAGTGGAACATACCATTAATCCCAGCATGCCTTTAATACCAAAACTCAGGTGGCAGGGGCAGACAGATGTGTGTTAATTTGAGGCTAGCCTGGTCTACATGGTGAGTTCCAGACCAGCCAGGGCTACAAAGTGAGACGCTGGCCACCTTTAAAAAGAAAAGGAAGCTAGTAAGGGAGAGAACTTTTCCATTGTCTGTATATTAGGGGTGCTTCTGTCTTTGCCAGATGGAGCCTTATCAAAATCTTCTAGGTTTTCTAAAGAAGGGAAGTCGGGGATCCGGGAGGATGTGTAGGGTCTCCAAGCCTTGGGGACGTGGGGAGTAAGCCCTTCTATTGTGTTCAGGAGAATGTCCCCAGGCCTGGAGTAGGATCTGGCCCAGTACTGAGTCTCGTAGGGAAGACAGGCAGAGGTGGAGGTTCAGGAGCTGGATAAGAATACAGTCATTCATCCCGTTCCTTTGTCTCCCTTAGACTTTTGCCAAGGAAGAACCAAAGGAAGACATTGACGTCTCCATTCTGCCCCAGCTGGAGCACTGCAGCTCCAAGAAGATGAATACATGGCTTGGTGTGTGGGACCCGGGTGGGAGGGAGGAAGCATAAGCAGGAGAAAAGGGTAACAGCAACAGGCAAGGGGAGAAGGACCATTCAGAGGAGACAGTTTCAGTGCCTTTTTCACTACACTAAACTTTCCCAAGAATAGGAGAGCTTTGGTCTTTTGCTGTGAGTAGTGATGTTCAGCAGAGGGCCAGTGTGGGCGGGTAACTCACCCATCTGTGTCTGGTCAGCTGCTGAGAGTAAGTGACCAAGGTTGTGAGGTCGTGGGCTTAGCCTCCCTTCAGCCTGACCAACATTCATCCAGTCTACAAATCCACCTGGTGAACTAAAACCCTTAGCCTGTGCTTCCTGTTGCAGCCTGGAAGGGGGGGGGGGGAAGGGTTGAGACACTGGGTAGCATCCATTGGATCCTTCCTAGCTGCTCC
>JADRCH010000347.1:176726-285917 GCA_019843965.1 Rhynchomys soricoides | reverse complement strand
GGGTTGAGACACTGGGTAGCATCCATTGGATCCTTCCTAGCTGCTCCACAGGAAGCCACAGAGGGTCTGGAATGGAACGGGGGCTTTCTTTACACAGAGGAGCTACAAAGATCAGCAGTAAATAAAGGACAAAGAGAGGAAAGAGAGGAAGAGGATTTAAATTGATAGTAGGATGGTACTTGTTGACCCTGTGACCCTTTCCTGCTCTCCTAGGCATTTTCTATGGTTACAAGGGGCTACTGCTGCTGCTGGGAATCTTTCTTGCTTATGAGACCAAAAGTGTGTCCACTGAAAAGATCAATGACCACAGGGCTGTGGGCATGGCTATCTACAATGTTGCGGTAAGCTTTCTTGACACCTGGCGTTGGCCCTGGGAATGGACCATGGCACTGTTAAGGTGATAGAACTTGAAGACTCAGAAAATTAGATCTGAGATCGTTTGTGTAGAAGTACACTGGCTAATATCTGATTTATAAAGTCATTTTTTTTTTTTTTTGATGACTTTCCCAAGGAGACATGAGCAAATGTCGGTTCACCCTAGATAGGGTACCACAACAGAAAAAATAAATAATTTTACCAAAGTCTAGCTTGGTTTCTTTTTCCATTTCTGCTGTTGTGATAACATTCTCTGACAAAACAAAAACAAAAACAAACAAACAAAAACAACTTTGAGGAGAAAGGGCTTATTTCAGTTCACAGTTCCAGGTTATATAGTCCATCACTGAGGGAAGCCAGCCAGCACAGGACCTTGAAGTAGCTGGTTATTCAGAATTAAGAGCAAAGAGACTTAACAGCATGCCTGCTTACTCATGCTCAACCTGGAATCCTATGTTTAGGGATTGGTGCCCTCTCCAGTGATTGAGTCTTCCCACATCACTTAACAATAGAAATCAAGATAATCCTCCTCAGAATATGCTCACATACCAAGCCTCATTGATAATCACCTGAGTCTAGAATCTTGACTGTCAAACTGACAAAGCCAACCATCACACTTGATGAACCTATGCGTCTGTTGGTTAGTACAGGTGCATGAGGGACTTAATGACATTTATGATATCTAAACTGTCCACTACAGCAGACTCATAGTAACTGCATGCCTAGAGTTCCCTGCCCAACTTGTAGGCAGTTCCACAGGAGAGCATTTTCTCTCACCAGGAATTGGGTACTGCTTATACTACTTTGGGGTTGGGCTTCCCGAATCTTGTAATTGACTGACTTTCACATGTCTCTCTTTCTTTGGGGAAGGAATGCTTGAATTCAGAGGACATAACTACACAGCAGTTTAGAAAGCACACTACATTGGGGGCTGGGGTGATAGGTTCTGATGCTTACAAGACAACTTTAGAACCCACATCAGAAAAAAACTAGGTGTGATGACATGTGCTTGTAATCCCAGCTCTGATAAGATGCAGACATGTAGATCCTTGGTTCTCAGTGACCAGGCAGCTTCCAGCCAGTGAGGGACCCTGTGTGAAAAACCAAAATGGAGCAGAAATGAAAGCCAAGGTTTTCCTCTACCCTCTGTATACACGTGTACTCCCATACCTGTGCACACATATATATGATATAATAGAGAAGAAAAAAAGCTTTAAAGAGGCCCACTGCCTTATATCATTTTTTGACAACTAGCGAAGTTGTCTGAAGGACAGACTGAATGTAAAGATCCTGAGGGAAGCTTTGATCTAGAGCTGAGAGCTGGTTTGGTAGTTTGTTTATCTCTGATATTTTTAGCTATTTAAAGTTGAGGATTTGTGGAGTGTTCACCACAAGTCTGTCTTTACTGACTCTTGGGGGGAAGAGTGCATCTCACTTGAACCATAACATAGCTCTGAGTCTCCCAAACGCTGTCTTCCTAGGTCCTGTGTCTCATCACCGCTCCTGTGACCATGATCCTTTCCAGCCAGCAGGATGCAGCCTTCGCCTTTGCCTCTCTGGCCATTGTGTTCTCTTCCTACATTACTCTGGTTGTGCTCTTTGTGCCCAAGGTGAGGTCTGGCTCTCCCCGTGGACTCCCTAGATGGAAGCAGGACTTTAACCCTGTCGTCCAGGGTTAAAGATGGCCCAGCCTGTCTTTCAGTTTTTCATATTTACGTTACTGGCTGCTCACTCACACAGCCCTGTTCAGCCACCCATGCCCAAACATTTGTCCACAGATGCGCAGGTTGATCACCCGAGGGGAGTGGCAGTCTGAAGCGCAGGACACCATGAAAACAGGATCCTCCACCAACAACAACGAGGAAGAGAAGTCCCGACTGTTGGAGAAAGAAAACCGTGAATTGGAAAAGATCATTGCTGAGGTGTGTGGTGACAACCAGGGGCCCATGTCTAAGGGTGAGTTGTCTGTAGTTGAGCCTTAGGTACTGATTTACGGAGAGCATCCTGCAAAGGAACTGGAGAGGGAGAGGGGAAGGCAGTCACTGGCATTGTTAGGGGGAGGCCATTGTGAGCCATTCATTGCCCACAGTGTTACTGTGTCCAGGCTGTAGTTAGAGACCATGCAGTGCTGGGTGGGAGTGGGGAATAGTCTTCCAACTTGACTGATGCAATCTTCATTTCTTCTTTTTTTAAAAATCACTTATTTTCTTCGCCCATTCTCTCTCCATGCTCTCCGTGCTGTTACGTTCTATGGCTTCCTTTGTTCTTCCCTTGATTCCCATTTTAATTTCCTCTCTTACTTGTACATCTCGTTTCATTGTCTCTCCCCCTTTTCCTCCTCCCATTCCACATCACCCTCTTCCCACACCCCGATTGTGTTTCTTCCTCCAGAAAGAGGAGCGTGTCTCTGAACTGCGCCATCAGCTCCAGTCTCGGCAGCAGCTCCGCTCACGGCGCCACCCCCCGACACCCCCAGACCCCTCTGGGGGCCTTCCCAGGGGACCCTCAGAGCCCCCTGACCGGCTTAGCTGTGATGGGAGTCGAGTACATTTGCTTTACAAGTGAGGGGGGGTATCGAGAAGGATGAAGCAAGTAGGGGAGGGAAGGGTGTGGGAAGAGGGTGGGCGACTGGGAGGAGGGTAAGGACTCCTATCTCCAACCTGGAGAACATGCTCCAATCCCCCTCTTATAAATACATGTCTGTGCATTTGGGGTTGTTTGGGTCTCTAGTTCTCTGGGAAACAGACTGTTTTCTTTCTTTCTGTGTAATTTTATATCACTACTTCACAGTTTTGTTTGAACCCTGCTTGGAGCTATTCACTCATGGCTCCAGAGGGGCATCTCATTTTTCTCCCATAGCCTGTCTTGTATAGGGGTCTTCCTATACTAGCAGGGCTCTCTCTCTCCATTTCTCAGCATCAGAACATCCTTCCATCATCCTTCTCCTTCTACGTATCCCCACGTCTTCCTCTTCTTAAATGTTGCTTCTTCCAGGGGACTCATACACACACACACACACACACACACACACCCTTCCCTCTCCTAGGCAGCTGGATGTGGTCCTGTGCAAGTGTGTTCTTTTCTGAGTGCTTCTTCATTTCATGCTGCTATCATTTGTGCTGTCTGCATACACTGTACCTGTGAGTGCACAGTGGTTGTGGGTGTGTGCTGTGGCATGCTTGGATAGGCGTGTATGATATGTTGAGCATACTACGCTGTTTAACTCATGTGCACACGTCATGTCTGTTTTACTTGTGTGCCTCCGTGCATTGTGTATTTTTTTTTCCTTTGCATCTTAGTATCATTATGTGGTGTGTGTGTGTGTGTGTGTGTGTGTGTGTGTGTTTTGCCCTGACTAGTTACATGACGGGCTTAATGTCTCAGCCTTCTGAGTATTGGGATTACAGTTGTCTGCCTAGCTGATGTCCTATCTTTCAGCAGAGCCATGTGAACCCAACATGCACGTAGTTAAGCAGGCTCCCCCCAGTACATGTTTTCTGAGCCATCTATACCCTCTCCTTGGCCTTAGGTTTACCCTCAAGTGTTCCCTGTATTCTTTGTTCTCATGTGTCCCACCTTGAGACTGTACAATCATCTCTCACTCAGAACTACTGCATCTTGGTTTTCTTTATCATCATCATCATTATTATTCAGAACTAAGGGGAAAAGAAATGGGGACAGGTTGGAGGCTGTTTCCAGTGGATAGTGGGTGAACATCCTGACCAAATGAAGGCACGGACAGATGGACTGATGGGGCGGGAGGCAGCGTCCCTTTCATACTGTGGTTTCTCTTGGGGGAAGGATCTCCCTGTATCTCAATAAAGCAGTGAACAGTGTGACTCACTCAGCACCTCATCCTCTGTCCTGTGAACTGAGTGTGCTCCAGGAAGGGAGAAGCCCAGGCTCTCAGGATTGGAGTTAATGAAAAGGCTTTGAAGCAGAGAGGTGCAAAGAGCTGTGTGATTGATCCAGGCAGGGATTATCAGGGCAGAGCAGGACAAGATTAAGGCCCTGATTAGTGAGTGATGGCATTGGTGGTTAAAAGTGGGGGCTCTGGAGTCAGGCCTGCACAGCATGCAGAAATGTCTCCTAATCTCTATTCTCCACTTTTGTCATCTGATGATAACAGTAATGATGATGTATTTCTCCATGGAGTGCACACAAGAACTAGGCTAATTATACATCCCAATGCCTGGATCTGCTTGGTCCATGGTAGCCTCTGTTACTGCTGCCTCCTGGATTCCCTGATAGTGGTGGGCAAGCTCTGGGAGCCTGGAGCAGGTGGCTGAGCAGATGTGAGGAGTCTCCTCCTCAGAAAGGAAGAATCACAAGCAAACAATGGCTGCCAGATTCCGGATAAGTGCCTCCGGACTTGAAAACCCATTCTCTAAGGAACTCTGAGCATCTTGGGAAGAATCTTTGATCAAGATGATTGTTTGAAAAGCCAGGAGGAGAAAACTTGGAATTCTTATAATTCTTTCAGGTTATTCTCCTTACCCTCTTGCTGCATGGAAGCTTCAAGGGTTGGATGGGCCCTGTTATTTCACTGTCCTCTTTCTGGCAGGTTAGACCTTAGGCCTCCTTTGAAAACAAGCCACAGTGATTATCCACTTTGGACCAATTGGATTTAGTTTGAGTTCCTCTTCTTCCTGCAGTGGGATCTTTTCAGAGAAAGGAGAGGCCTGTGGAGTAGAGAAACCCGCAGTGTAGAAATTAACAGTTGGCTACAGAGTGAGTTCCAGGACAGCTAGGGCTATACAGAGAAACCCTGTCTCGAAAAGAACAACAACAAAAACAAAACAAAAAAACACAAACAAACAAACAAAAAAAGAAATTAACAGTTGGGTTGAGAAGCTAAGGCTGTAGCCATAGACAGTCTCCTGGGTAGACTAAAGTTACATCCTAAACCTTTGTTGCACTTAGGTGGGAAGTGAATAGTTAATCACAGCTCAGAAGTCCCAGAATAGCCAAGGGTGAGGCAGACTATGGGAAGAGAAATGCAGTGTAACCCCAAGTAGCAGAGTTGAGAGAAGTGCTTGGTGCCAAGGTCTGGGGGAGCTCAGGAAACTGTTCTGTTCCTGGGCTCAGTGGTGCTGGCTTCACCTGCAGCTTTGCGTCAGGCAGTATATCCTGTGTTCTAGACTACCTGCTAGTCCTCAGTGCTCTGTCACATACCTGTGGTCTTTCTCATCTCCGCCCTGCCCCAGCCACTAAAGCTTCCTGTGAGTATTGTGTCACTGTTATCTTTGAGATTCATTTAAGATAGGGTTTCATCTCTATGGCCCAGGCTAGCCCCACCCTCACTGTATAGTTCATGCCATCCTTGAACTGTCTTCTTGCTGAGACTTCTCAAGTATTGTGTTACAGGTGTGTACTACTATGCCTGTTAATACGTAGGGTGTTTTGTTTTGATGCAGGGTCTTGTCATACAGCTCTAGCTGGATCGTGGTACTTACTGTATAGCCCAAGCTGGTCTCGGGAACTCCTGGTAATCTTTCTTGCCTCAGCCTTCCAAGTATTGGGTTATAGATGTTAAACACTGCGCCTGGCAACAGAATTTTATTTTCTAGAAGGGGTCTTGTTATGTAGCACTGGCTGGGTAGTCCAGGCTTAAATGTACAGAAGTCCTCCTGCAACCTTCCAAGGGATGGCAGTCATGAGTCACTGCATTTGGCTTAGTTAGGAAGTACTGACTGGGCAAGTCAGTTACTATGGCAGGATGTGCTTCTAGGAACTGGAAAAGAGAAGTGAGCAAGATGGCCTCTGTAAGAGGGAAGGGAGAGAGAAACAGACCCCCCTCAGGACAGTCTTATGGAACGGGGCTGCATGCTTATTACCCAATCAGGAGCCTGCAATCAAGGTAGAGGAATGTTGTCAGCCATAGGGAGTGGAGCCAACATCCAGATTATGCATAGGCTACTGTGTAGCTTGGTAAAAGCAACAACATCTTTGTTTCTATGGGATAGGCGATAGGATACAGTGCGGAGTCCACACTATACAATGGCCTGCAGGTTTGAAGAGGGAGCAATTAAATAACCTCTAGAGATGGGTTTTGTCTTGGAACTAGCATGCGTGCCTAGGATGTGGGCTCAACCCTCTACTCAGGGCTCCAAAGGTGAGTCTCCCTAGAGGTGGGAGAGACAGGTACATATATATTTGTCAACAACCCTTGGAAGTCACACAGCACAATTTCTAGTGCATTCTGCAATGCTAGGTTCAAGGAGTAGAATTGGACTATTACTCTGGGGAAAACACATGTAAAATAGAGTAAGTGTATCATTCAGCTGTATCTGGAAACATGATCCACTGAGGCTGGCCTTCCTTCTACAAAGGCAGTGTTCATAACCTCACCATACCATGCATCTTCTCTTTGGATGATCACCCAGGTTTGTGCTCCCCCCACCCCACACCCACCCCCTTCTTTTTGAGACAGGATTCTAGCTGGCCTAGAACTCACTATGTAGACCAAACTGACCTCAAACTTAGAAATCCATCTGCTTCTCTGACTCTGGATTGCTGGAACTACAAGTGTGTACCATTGTACCCAGCCTACTCAGGCCAGTCTTATCTCACTTGACATTTAGTGTTTCACCAGGTCCTTCTTTTTGGAGGTTTCAGGGGGCCAGTTGCTACCCTAGACCTACCCCTTCTATCTAATTTGAAGATGGCTCTGCTAATTGCAGCTTCTTCTGACAGTGCTCAGTAACCTTAGCCTGGCCCAAACAGGCAAATTTTGGCTTATTCACTAAGGCTTTTTAGAGCAGGGAATTCTTTACTTTGTCCTTTAACCAAAAAGCAGTCATAAAAGTGGGCTCCATATCATGCTGACTCCAGTATGTGATTTTAAAAACTCATTGACAGACATTGTAAATGCATTCTCCCTTACAGCCCTCCTGGGGCAAGAAGTAATTTCTGTTTTCAACTTGTGGATCATGACCCCTTTTGGAAGTCAAACGACCCTTTCACAGGGGTCTCATGTCAGAAATCCTGTATATCAGATATTTACATTACAACTCATAATAGTAGCAAAATTACAGTTATGAAGTAGCAACAGAATAATTTTATGGTTGGGGTCCAACCACAGCATGAAGAACTGTATTAAAGGGTTACAACATTAGGAAGGCTGAGAACCACTGCTTTAGTGTCTAAAGACTGAAGGAAGATGATTCCCAGTACAGGGACAGTTGCACAGGAATACAGATATGTGAGTCTGACAGGCTCTGGTGCAGGAATATGGTATGTATCTTCTGTGGAGGAAGGAAAAATCCTCTGTCATAAGTTCTTCAGCTGAGGTCCTGCGGGCAGGTAAAAAATCAGTAAGAGACATGTGAAATTAACATGTGCTTTGTGCACACATGTAGTGACAAGTTTGGAATTTTGGTTTCTTTAAAATAGCACAAATATTATAAGAATGTGTTCTTGTTCTAATCCCAGGTGTGGGATATGGGGCTGCTTCGGGCTGTCTGCAGCAGCTGACTATAATTGCCTCGTTCCCTAGCAGAAGCATGGGTTTGCCAGAACACAGCTGAAGCAGAGTTAACTCTGTAGATCATACTGCAAGATGCATATGTGGATTGTATAGAGCTCAAACTTTTTTCTTTTTTTTTTTTTTTTTTTTTTTTTTTCCTTCAACGAAAAAGGCCCCCCCCCCCCCCGGGACAAAATAAGCCAATTTAGATTTGTTGGGGCAGCTCTTATGCGGGAAAAGCAGGGTACAGGGAGGGGAGAGAGAGAGAGAGAGAGAGAGAGAGAGAGAGAGAGAGAGAGAGAGAGAGAGAGAGAGAGAGAGAGAGAGAATATGAATGAATATATAGTAAAGAACCCAGCCCAGCCCCAGGACTGGAAAGTTCAGGGCAGAGGTCAGGGTATGCCAGCTATACCTTGTAATAGGTAGGGACTGAGGGATGCTGGGAGAACATGGAAGCCAGTACTGCTTTGGCATGTTAAATAGGCACCTGGCTTGCTCGTCTCAGGTCTGAAACCCAACACAACTCATTTACTGGGCTCACCATGCAAAGGGAAGATAGTATTATGGAATGGATTTTCTTAGTGCGCATGCATGCGCGCACGCGCGCGCACACACAGAGAATTACATAGAAAAAGATTTTGATGTAATCATAAAAGGTAAAATAATTACACTATGTCAGTTATTAAGAACAGCCAGCAGAATTCTGGGAACTTTTCAGAGGGTGTATAAATACTCTTGCCTTGAGAGGTGGGTTTGGCTGTGCTTTGTTAGTAATTGTTCTCTAAGAAGAAATGGGGAAAAAAATTCATTTAGGGATCTCTTTCCTTTCCTCTGTCCCCTCTATCCTGGTTTCCCTCTCATTTAGTGTTAGTGAGTTAAGAGGGTGGAGAAGGATGGAAGAAAGAACTCACAAAGCAGTAAAGACCAGCTACACACATGCTTTTGAGAATACTAGTAAAGAACAAACACATAGAGGCCGGGGGAAAGGACTGCCTTAGTCAGGGTTTCTATTCCTGCACAAAACATCATGACCAAGAAGCAAGTTGGGGAGGAAAGGGTTTATTCAGCTTACACTTCCATGTTGCTGTTTATCACCAAAGGAAGTCAGGACTGGATCTCAATCAGGTCAGGAAGCAGGAGCTGATGCAGAGGCCATGGAGGGATGTTACTGTCTTGCTTCCCCTGCCATGCTCAGCCTGCTTTCTTATAGAATCCAGGACTACCAGCCCAGGGATGGCACCACCCACAAGGGGCCCTCCTACCCTTGATCACTAAGTGAGAAAATGCCTTACAGCTGGATCTCATGGAGACATTTCCTCAACTGAAGCTCCTCTCTCTGTGATAACTACAGCTTGTGTCAAGTTGACACAAAAATAGCCAGTACAATTGATCCCTTGTCAACTTGACACACAAACACATCACTATTAAGCCTCAACCCTTTCTTTCTTATTCATCCCCAAGATCTAAATAACTTTAAAAGTCCCACAGTCTTTACATATTAAAAGTTCAATCCCTTTAAAATAGCTTTTAAAATTCAAAGTCTTTTAACAATTCTAAGTTTCTTAACTGTGGGCTCCACTGAAATACCTTCTTACTTCAAGAGGGAAAAATATCAGGGCATAGTCACAATCAAAATCAAACTCTTAACTGTCCAATGTCTGGGATCCATTCACGATCTTCTGGATTCCCCCAAGGGTTTGGGTCACGTCTCCAGCTCTGCCCTTTGTAGCGCACACACCTTGTCTTCTAGGCTCCAGATGCCTGTACTCCACTGCTGCTGCTGTTCTTGGTGGTCATCTCATGGTACCGGCATCTCCAAAACACTGCTGTCTTCTGCTGGTACTAGGCTTCACCAATAGTCTCTCATAGGCTCTCTTCATGGTGCCAAACCTCACCTCCTTTGCATGACCCTCTTCAGTCCTGGGCTGTCAATTGCAGCTAAGGCTGCACCTTCACCAATAGCCTTCCATGGCCTCTCACAGTGCTGAACCTCAACTGCTCTTCATGACCCCTTCATGCCTTCAAAACCAGTACCTCCTGGGTGACTCTTACACATTACCAAGTCCAGCCACAGCACAAGGTACCACCTTGGCTATCTCTGGAACGCAGCCTCTTTATGCTGTCAGAAAAAACTTCCCAGAAGATGTCACCTCAATGATGCTGGTCTCTTCTTAATCACGGCTAATATCTTAGCTCCAGCTAACCAGCATCAATAGACCCAGTAACACAAAGGTTCATTTCAGCAGTATCTTGTTAATCACAGATGATTCTTCAACCCCAACTAACCAACACCACAGAATCTTCATAATCAAAACAGCATGGTCCTGATAAGAGTCTTTAATTTTTCCCTCTGAAATTTCACAGGCCAGGCCTCCATCTTCTGCACTGTTCTCAACATTATCTTCCAAGCTACTACAGAACACTCTACAGAGCTCTTAACACTGAATGGCGCTTCTGGCCCAAAGTTCCAAAGTCCTTCCACAGTCCTCCCCAAAACATGGTCAGGTTGTCACAGGAATACCCCACTATGCTGGTACCAATTTGTCTTAGGGTTTCTATACCTGCACAAAACATCATGACCAAGAAGCAAGCTTACATGTCCACACTGCTGTTCATCACCAAAGGAAGTCAGAATTGCAATTCAAGCAGGTCAGGAAGCAGGAGCTGATGCAGAGGCCAAGGAAGGACGTTACTTACTGGCTTGCTTCTCCTGGCTTGCTCTGCTTGCTCTCTTGTAGAATCCAAGAATCCAGCCCAGGGATGGTACCAACCACAATGGGCCCCCCCCCCCCCTTGATCACTAATTGAGAAAATGCCTTGCAGCTGGATCTCATGGAGGCATTTTCTTAACCTGAAGCTCCTCTCTGATAACTCCAGCCTGTGTCAAGTTGACACACAAAACCAGTCAGTACAATGACTATACAAGTTAGTCTACCCAAAGGAGATGAGCTTCATTTCTCTGTGAGCTGGTGGAGGGGAAAGGTGTTAGAGGAAGGAGACCAGGGAAAGTGGCAAATAATGGCCTGTGAATAAAAATTTGTTATGTAGATTTAAGCAAGTGCCCTCTTCTGTGCTAAGAGTGAGGCCCTTTCAAATGCAAAGTTTCTTTAGAAAAGGAAATTTTGTTCCTTGCTGGGCAGCAACCCTTGGGGAGTTGATATCCTGTAGCTTTTAGCTCCAAGTCTTCGCTAGAGGCAAGTGTTAAAGCTTGGAGTTGTGCAGGGTGTGGTGACAAGCCTTTAATCTCTGAAGTTGGCAGCTGGAGGCTCTCTTGAGAGTTTCAGGCCAGCCAGGGTTACTTGGTGAGACTGTCTCAAAAATAAATTACTTTAAGGGTTCAAAAATCCCTGAAGGAAGACCCCAGACTCAAGTGTGCAAAAACATAGAGGGTTTATTACTCAGAAACAACCACATTGGTGTGTGTGTGTGTGCGCGCGCGCTGCGCGCGCTCGCCATTCTTTGAAATGGCAGCCCCAGACAAAGGCAGGCAGGCCTTGTAGGGGACCAGGGGAACTCTTTAGAAGAATTAGGTAATCTAAAATTTCATTGGTGGGTTCTAGGGGGTTCACAGGGTTCTGTGATCTGCATTCCTATATCAAGAACCTTTACTGCCGGGCACTGGGCAGTGGTGGCGCACGCCTTTAATCCTAGCACTTGGGAGGCAGAGGCAGGTGGATTTCTGAGTTCGAGGCCAGCCTGGTCTAAAGAGTGAGTTTCAGGACAGCCAGGGCTACACAGAGAAACCCTGTCTCGAAATACCAAAAAATAAGAACCTTTAACCATGTGACGAAATAGGGCTGCCCCCTACAGATGGCCCATTCTGAGATATTTCCCATTTTTGTGGTTATCCCCAGGCTGTTCTTTGGGAGGGGGTTTTATGATCTTGTTCTGGGTTTTATAGTGTGTCCCTAGAGCTGGTGGCTTTTTTTTTTTTTTTTAAATCAGGCCCGGTCCTTAAATGGAGACAAGTGGGGTTTATGTTGTCCTTACAATACAAATATAAATAAACAAATAAAACTGTGTTTTGAGGAATTATTCTGCTACTGGTTCAGGGTAGTGGTTAATTGTGTATGGTTGAGAGGCTAGCTTTGCTGGGGACTCAGAAGTGAACTGATGTTCAGAAATGACATGCGGGTGCAGCCCCAATTTTCCACACTAACATCTCTGACTCCTGTGGTATTCATAGGTATCTGTGCTAAGTGCTATAAGGGTCCATGATTCACAGAATATTGACACCCCAGATTCAAAGAGTATGTAAACACAAAGAGTGTTTTATTCTGTAGAAGCCCAGCATGCTGGGGTCTCCTATTACCAAAATAGAGAAACAACCAAGTAAGCTTGAAGGCCTGATTTAAAGATCATTAGGGAATTCTGTGTTAGGTGACCTTTATGTTAATCTTTTTGGTCCATCTCTACGGACCTTCCATTACCGGAGTGTGGGGGCTGTAAACTTGCTGGGGAGATCTGGACACTGTTGCTGAGGAAGTAGCTGAGGAAGTCTGGAAACTGCAGTTTACACATTTGTCCTTGCCTCAGGCCAGGTGGTGGGGCAGCTTTTGAGGCCAAGACTTGCCTGGAATTGCCCAGTTCTTGGAAACAGAGATTTAGGCCTAGTCTTCTTAACTGCCAGTTCGAAGCCTGTCCTGGAATCAGCCTAGCCTTCTCAGTGCTTACTCTCTGGAAACCCTAACTACTTACTGAAGGTTGGAAACTAAAGGAAAGATCCTTTGAAAAGTTGTGTCTGATTTAGTAGCTTTTGTGGTTTCCCAAGCCAGTCCAATCCTTATTTAATAATCTTTGTTTCCTCAGTTTATCTAACTCCCATCTTGATGTGCATTCTGAGTAGTTCTGTCTACATAGCTAAGGCCACAGTTCCTCCTCAGATAATGCTGATTCCCAAGTCAGCAGATATTTCAAATGTTGTTCTCTGCTGTGGAACATGTTTCAAGAAAAAAAAAAGTCTGCCTTGCCCGGGAGTACACAGGGTTCCTTCTGAGGGTTCTTGATCTTATAGATACAAAAATTTTAAAGGAAACTCAGAAGAATACTTGAGGACAATTTGGGGTTTGGGAGTGGGGGATGAAAAGACAGGCAAGCCCAAAATTTCAACTGTGCCAAGAGGAGAGAGATAGCTGAGAGAAGAAAGAGTTGGGTTCTCAGAATCAACATCTAGCAAGCATGAGTTCAGCCGTGGATGTTTGAGCCTCTGTATGGGAGGTGTGCTGTGTGGGCATGGTCTTCAGAGACAGAAACTGTCAGAGCAAGAGGTTTAGGATTTTGGCTGGCTAATAACCAAGAAAGGGATATAGAGATAAAAAGGAGAAGCAGGAAGGATTAGCAATGAGAATTTTAAGTAGGACAGCATTCCCGAGGGGCAGCTTCCTATCCTGGTGACCGATAGTTCTATCTGTGTTAGCTTCTAAGACGGGGTCTATTCTATATGCTTTTTACATCTTACCGTATTTTTCACCATTCCAATAAAACTTTACAAAAACAGGGAGTGGCCATACATGGCCACAGACTGGTTTGCTGACCTCTGCCCTACACCGTGATCTGTCTACAAGGCCTTGGATTTTGTGATGAGGGGTCTAGGAGATGGCAGGGGGGTAGGACATTTGGAGAAGATGGTCAGAAGCCTGTTTTCACAAGCAAACTGACTTTGTCTAGCACTAGTTGAGGAAAACTAAAGGTATTGAGGAGGGTAGACTAGCCAATGTCATGGCTCTTGTCTGCAGGTTTCCAGAGCCTAGAAGCTCTCTCTTCAGGGGGCATTAATGCAGCACCTGTTTGAAAAGTTCTGAACTAGTGCTAGAGAGATGTCTCAGTAGTTAAGAGCACTTGTTGCTCTTGCTGAGGACTCAGATTTGGTTCCTAGTGTCACATGCAGGTCCTCTGCAGGCCTCAGGCACACCTGCAGGGCATATACATGCAGGCCAAATTGTACAAGTCTTTAATTTCAGCAATTGGGAGGTGGAAGCAGGCAGAGCTCTAAGTCTGAGGCAGCCTGATCTGCATATCAAGCTCCAGACCATTCAAGCCTACCTAATGCCATATAAACAAAACAAAACCCAACCAGACTAAAAACAAAATATCCGAAATATTTAAAAAATATTTAAAAGGTTGCATTACTTACAGGTCTAAGATTAGGATTACTTAACATACCTAGAAGATACCCTGCATTAGGACAGCCCCAAAATATAGCTCAAGAAAGGCTGCAGAGATGATTAAGGTTAAGATAGAGCTAACACTGACATGCTGGGCTGATGCCAGAGTAAATGTTAATTCTTAAAGGAGAAATGAAACTAGGGTTCCCTTTTCTTCCTTCATCAGTATCATCTGCTCAAAGGGAGTTTGGTATTGTTACATTTAACAGGAAAGCTAGACAGATTAGAACCCCAGAGATCCTTACACATACTTTGAGAGATAAAATTTCATGCTACTTTGTATCCACTTTCTTTGAAGTTCTGCTCATGACTGAAAGCTTTGAAATTGGTAGAACCAAGGCAGGAGCAAGTTGAGACAAATTTTGCTTAGGTTCCCCCCCACCCCCAATAGGGTCTTCCTATGTAGCCTAGGCTGGCCTCAGATTTATGATTAACTCCCCTCCCCCTTCACTCAGCTTCCTAGTTCTCAGATCATCATAGATACTGGAACCCCGGCCCATGGAGTTCCCATGCACGGAAGTGCTTTCTGACTGGGACAAACCTCCAGGCTCCAATTTCTTGTCAAAGTTGTCTTCTGTCTCAAGTGTTCTCACAGGGTGCTTTGAAACACTTGGAAAACTTATAGGGAGGCTTCTTCAGGGTAGACACATGTCTAGTTAAGATTGGTTCTTCTTAAGTTTGAGGACAAATTGAGGCGTCTCATTTATCAAGGCAGGATTACTAGCTGGATGGGTGCCAGTTCTAGCTGAGAACTTTGAGAGATGGTTTTGAACTCTTGGTTTTTGCTTCTGAATAAAGCTTCATAATACTACAAGAATAAAGTGGGTCAAGGGTGTAAGTTACTTTAAACAGTACCTGGAACACCACAAGGCATGAGTATATCACACCAACTATTATGTTAATTACCCCCAGCAGCCCTGGTATGTACTTCTGTTTAGGGAGGGGGGACTTGGGTGATTTTTTTTCCTGGTATATCGATGCAGTTCCAATTATGGCCAGTAGATGGCACCAAACTCCCAGGACAGAAATGGTTCTACCTGCTTTGAAGAGGAGCCATTCCTGTTTGTGAGCTGGCTATCTGGTATTGGTAAGGAGAATGCTGACTGAATTTCAGCAGGCTGCTCCCCAAGGCTTATTTTTTTTTCTGGCATCAACCTACGGATACCGGGACATTTTATTATGCTGTGGGAACAGCAGCTTTGGCAAGGCAAGGAGCCAGAGAGATGGCTTAGCATTAAGAGCATTTGTGCTTTTTCCAAGACCCGAACCAGAGTTCAAGTTAGGCACCCATGCTGGATAACTCAACTGTCTGCCACTCCAGTTTCAGGGGGCCTCTTCTTGCTTCCTCAGACATCCACACACACACACACACACACACACACACACACACACTCAAACAGAGACATAACATAAAAATAAAACCTTGGGCTGGAGAGATGGCTCAGCAGTTAAGAGCACCGGCTACTCTTCCAGAGGTCCTGAGTTCAATTCCCAGCAACCACATGGTAGCTCACAAACATCTGTCATAGGATTGGATGCCCTCTTGTGGTGCGTCTGAAGACAGCAGCTACATTGTACTCATAAAATAAACAATTCTTTAAAAAAAAAAAACCTTAAAAAAATAAATAGTGACACTCTGGCAAGGGAAGAGAATTAGAAACAAAGTCAATAGGATGGGGCATATGAGGACAAGGATGAGTTAATTCCTGTGTTAAGGTTTCTCACAGTTAAACTCCTTTACCGAATCTGTCTTCTTTGTGTCTTACAGTCTGTCATCTACTACAGAGGCAGGATAGGGCTGAAGAGGATAGGGAGGAAAACTTGAGCCTCTTGATAATGGCACGCAGATCTCCATTGAGCTTACTGAGAGTGTGTCAGCTGGGCTCTACTTCTTTCCAGAGCAGCCTCCTAAGTGCCCTCTTTACTTCCTTGTTCCTTAGGGTGTAAATGAGAGGGTTAAGAGAAGGGGTTCCCACAGCATAGAAGAGACCAAAGAACTTGCCCCTCTCTCGGGCATAGGGATTTTTGGGCTGCAGATAAACAGCAATGACTGAGCTGTAGAACAGGGTGACCACAATGAGGTGAGATGAACAGGTCCCAAAAGCTTTCCTGCGCCCCTTTGCAGAACGTATCCTCAGCACTGCCCTAGCGATGGCACCATAAGAGACCAGGATGAGGCTCAGAGGCACAACCAAGATAAAGACACTGGCAACAGCCATCTGGATCTCATTGTAGGTGGTGTCCCCACAGGACAGTCGAATCAAAGCAGGGACTTCACACACGAAGTCATCAATCTGATGATGGGGACAGAAGGGCAGGTGAAGAGTGGATGGTGTCTGAACCACTGACTCCACCAGGCCAATAGTCCAGGCCACGGCTGCCAGCTGCCAACACAGGCGAGGGTGGATGATGGTGGCATAGTGCAGGGGCTGGCAGACAGCCACATAGCGGTCAAAGGCCATCACTGCTAGCAGGATGCACTCTGTTGTCCCCAGGGATAAGAAGATGAAGAGCTGGACAAAGCATCCCAGGAAGCTGATGGTCTTTGCAGGGCCCCAGAGATTGAGCAGCATCTGGGGGACACAGGTTGTGGTGAAGCAGAGGTCCAAGAAGGAGAGGTTAGAGAGGAAGAAGTACATTGGAGAGTGGAGCCTGGGGTCCAGTGTGGACAGCAGGAGGATGAGTGTGTTTCCTAGGAGAGTGAGGAGGTAGGAGCACAGGACAACCACGAAGAGAACCTTTTCCAGGTGTGGGTGTTCAGAGAAGCCCAGCAGGAGGAAGCCCATGGGGGAGCTCTGGTTGACCATTGTCTTTGTGTCTAGTTGGAGGGATTAGTGTGGTGCAAAGGGCCCGGTGAAAACTCACTCTCCATACTTCTCAGGACACACAAGGTAGACTGATGTTTCTCAGGTTCCCTTCTCCAGGCCCGTCACGTAAGGACTTCTCTTCCATTGTTCCTCCTGGTCAGAGAGAGTCCGGTAGCTGCGAGGAAATCAGGAATGTGGTGGAGAACAGGTGGCTTCTCACACTGGCTTCCTGGGCAAAGGAGGCTGATGTCAATAGCTGCAAAGCACTCTTTGCTCATTATATGCAGGTTTTAGTGTGATACTGCAGTGGTACCCAACTCATTCATGCATCGACTTCTGTTCTTACCAACTTTCTGTTTCTAGCTTAGTTGTTCTCTTGGCAATTAACTCCCTCCATTTCTTTGCCTCATTTCTGAATATCTTTGTATATTTCAGATACTTTAGTTTCTCTCTCTCTCTCTCTCTGTTTTTTTTTTTTTTTGAGACAGAGTTTCTCTGTGTAGCCCTGGCTGTCCTGGAACTCACTCTGTAGACCAGGCTGGCCTTGAACTCAGAAATCCACCTGCCTTTGCCTCCCAAGTGCTGGGATTAAAGGTATGTCCCACTACTGCCTGGCTGTCTTTCTGACATTTATTGGTCTGTACATTTGTTTTTTTTTTCTTAAGATTTAAGGTGTAAACATTGTACTATGTTTACATAGTACAATGCATAGTATGCAGGGATTGGTCAGTGATGGATATAGTCTGGTAATCATTCTCTCCTTTTCCTATTAGCATTTTACATCCGTGAAGTGTTTTCCTTGGGCCAACTGTGATAGATTGCTATCTGAACATCTGGTTTCCAATAGTATCCCTGCAATGATCTTCCTGATTTTATCAATGATTGAACTGTCTCAGGGTAAATAACATGTTTCAGGCCACCTATTCAACAGACACTGGGATCAAGATTCCGTAGATCATTTCACTGGCCTGGTGTTCAGAGAAATGCAGAAAGAGGGTAGCTGTGGTTGACCATGGTCTGCTCCTGTTCAGAGCTTGAAGGAATGAAACCACATGGCCACCTGACTCAGTATAGATGATAGAAATTCACCCTGTTTAGGTCAGGCATAGTGGCAATGCCTTTCATGGTGGCACTCAGGAGGTGGAGGAAGGAGGGTGGTGAGTTTGGGGACAGCATGGGCCACAGAGTGATACCTTATTTCAAAAGCAGAAATAGGCTAGAGAGTTGGCTCAGCAGTTAAAGGTGCTTGGTGCTCTTAACTCTTAAGAGCCAGAGTTCAGATCCCAACACCCATGTGAAGCAGTTCACAATAGTGTATGGATCCAGCTCCAGGGAATCCAATGCCCTTTTCTGGCCTCTGCATGATCACACACACACACACACACACACACACACACACACACACACACACTAAATGAAATCTTTTCTGTTTGTTTTAAAGCAATCTCCTCCAATAACAAATAAACAAACAAACACACAAACTACCTGGTTTCATTTGCTTTCCAGCCTGAGACTTGGCTGTTGAGTACACATCTGATATTTCACAGATGAGAAATATTTTACTTACCTTCAACCACAGAATATCCTCTTTGGCCAGCAACAGTATGTCACCAAACTCTCAACACGTGCCTATCCCCCAACATGGACATCAAGAAGAAAACCGAATATAAGATTACTCATTTCTGAACGGGTGCCTAGATGTCTAATAATGTTCACTGCTAGGCACTTTTCTAAGTACATGTATGTGCAATGAGTTAGAGCTAGTCAATAATGCCTCTTAGTAGTAAATGTTAGGTAGCATCTTCCTTGTCAGGAATATTTCCGCTGTGTAAATTCAGCACATACTATAAACTAAGGCTCTGAATACCTCTAACCAAGCTGGTTGTTAAGCATCTTATCATCCTTTACAACTCTCCATATCTGCACCGTCTTAACATGAGAAGTTGAAGTAGAGAACGTTGAAATCAGTAAGCTAAGGGGGTATGTCTGTAAGCAATCAGAGTTGTGTAAACAACTACAATCTACTGTTTTTTCTATAGTACAAATGAGGTCAAGATAGGGCAGAGTCATCTCTTCCATCAAGGTTTTTACAAACAGCCTTTCCCCTCAGTTCCTGGAGAAGTTAGCATCTGTTAGTGGTCCTGGTGGAGGAAAGCCTGTCATGGTATTTGGTGGAGAGAGGATCCCAGAACTCCTGTCCTATGGAGAAACAGCTCATTAATTCAGCCAAGACCCAAGGGTTCCACAGCCCATAGACAATTAATTAGCTTGTAATTATGGCAAAGGGGCATGGGACTCTGGAGGAAATATGCCAGCAATGGTCCCCACTGGAGTAGGTCAATAGTTCACCCACTACTTTTCTCTCAATAGGATAGTGTTTGGAATAACCAGTGTCACATGTTCTTTACTCACCATCCAGACATCTTCTTAGTTCTTTCATACATCCATATAGGACTATATCATTAACATCTCTCAAATCTGCTTAATTCATTTGAAATATTCTATATTGTAATAATAATATGAGATGATCAAATCCTAGGTTTGTAGACAACTTGGGATATTTGTCTATCCCTCATCTATTGGATATTTGTCATCATAATGGGAACATAGGTTCCACTAGCACAGTTCAAATGAAGGTGGATGTATCGGGGCCATGGTTATACCTGGACCTCAATTTTGAACTCTGAGTAACTCAAATGTGTTTATTTGGTAGTTGGCAGAATCCCACAGTGGTTCTTTGGTATGTTGAGTGACAGCCATAACAGTGATGAAAACTCAAATCTACACTCTTTCCACAGAGGCAGAACAGTGTATAATCCATAAAGAGTATCACAGTGTAAAGTGCTGAGCAGGATGCAAAGGATGGTTGACTATTCTAGCCATCCCCAAACCCAGAGGTGTCTTAGAGATGATGGAATACCACAAAGGAAACTAAGGAATAGCCACAACTGTAGTGGTGATGCCTAGGTTTCATGAGTCTGGGTCTGCATCACTGTCTTTCTGCATTACGGTCTTGCATGTGCTGAATAGACCCTTTTCAAGTGCTATCATGGAAAAGGACCAGACTCAGTTTAGATTTACAGTTGTGTATGTAAGTTCACATAACAGTTCTGCTTCCAGTGTCTGTCAGAACTCTTTCATAAACTATGTTCCAATGGGACACGGATATTATCCTCTCCTTCAGGCAAGCAAGCCTGCAATAGAGCATGTATTGATTTCTGTACTTTAACTTAATTTCCTTCCCTCAATCTATCCTTCTGTCTGTCCTTCTCCCTCATTTCCACTCTCCTTCACTTCCTGGTTTATACAGACAAGAGTCTCCTTATGTATCCAAATATGAACTGAAACTCTCAAGTCTTTCTAATGCTGATATTAAAGGTGTGCACAGACTACTTGGCTGTAGTGTACAGTGGCCAATTTTAAGCTATCAATATGGTGGGGCTATGGTGGAGCACATCTTAAATCCTAGCACTCAGGCAGAGGCAGGTGGATCTCTGTGAATTCAAGGCCAGACTGGTCTACTTAGGAAGTTCCAGGATAGCCAAGGCTATGAGGTGGGATCTTGTCCCAAAAAAATCAACCATAAAACAAAACCCTAGAGTTGGAAAGAAATGCAAAGTTACACACTGTTGTCAGTGTATGATATAATATTTTATCATGTAGAATTCATGAATATGAATAGTCATAGAACATGAAGTAAAACAACTGGGAAATTATAAGTTTAACTATTACCTTTGCTTTAATATAGTTCAATATGAGTTCATATAAATTAACTTTTTAATGCTGTGTGAACATATTTATAATGATATTTTTATACTTTTACATAATTAAAAAGGATTTTTATTTGTGTGTATGTTGTGCAAGGGGGATGCCCACAGAGGCCAGAAGAGGGTTCAGGATCTCCTGGGGCTGGAGTTAGAGGAGGCTGTGAGATGCCTGATGTGTGTGTTGGAAACAGAACTTGAGTCCTCTGGAAGAGCAGGAGGTACTTTCAGCTGCTGAGACATTTCCCCAGCCTCTTACGACAATTCTCTTTCTCCTCTAGGACAGAGGAATGGTTGTGGCGGTCTCTGGTAAAACAGCATGAGGCGTAAGCACAAATGAGGATGAAAAAGAAAGTTACCACAATATAAGCATAACAAGATTTGTATGAGGAAGAGAATATTAGCTGTAGGTGCATGATAGTAATGACCATCTGTGAAAGGAAACATTGGTCAAACTTGTGAACCTGATTATGATTATGTTCTTATGAATATTTTGAGCACATTTTTTAGAAGATGAAAAAGGTAACACTTGCTAATTTAAATATTGACTGAAATAGAGTTCTAGAAATATGTTTAAAAATATTGATGAGGATGCATGTGAAATATTTAAAAATATAGGGAGTGAGAGAGATTGCTCAGTAGTTAGGCATGCTTATTGATCTTGTAGAGCACCAAGAATCAGTTCCCAGCCCACACACTGCAGCTCACAACTGCCTGTGACTCTAATTTCAGAACATCTAATGTTTTCTTCTTGCCTCTGAGGACTCCTACACAGACATTTACTCATATATACATTCAAGTACTCTCACATATACATCAAATTAATTTTAAAATGTTCAAAATATAAATTCACAGAAAATATGGTTTCAAGAGATTCTATATACACATGCAGACACATGCATGCATGCATGCACACACATGAACATACCTGTTTGACAATAACTGATCACATGAAACTAGTAGCAAAATTTTTAAAATTCAGAAACTAGTTTTCAATGGTCCATTGATCAAAATAGTTTAAAAGCCACACAAAATTATCCCTTTTAATGTTAGAAAGACATTTCAGCCATCTATCCAAACTCATTATCTAAATTTGATTTTAAATAAACACTACCTAAAGTACACAGTATTACTAAAAAAAAAAGTCTTCAAACATTGTACTTCAACTTCAATTTTTAAGAATGAAAGAACAAATAGCATCCCAGGACCTATTTTAATAAGACTCATTGATAAACAGCCTATTTATAGCTTTCAGAACATTTCCTTCAGGGAGTGACATACCTAGAAATGTTATACAAAATATTTTGTATCACGATCTTCATCATTTGTTTGTAGAATTTGTCACAAAGAGCATTTTCATAGGAGTTTAAAAGTATTGGCTACTATTGACCATTGTCTAATTTAATCTTTAATTATGGCTGAGTTTAACAGCTGTTTTATAGAATTCCAGAAAATTCAACCATCAGCTTCATTGAGATTGTATTGATTAAGCAGAGTCAGCCAGGAGGGTAAGTGTAATGGGGGCATTAGGATAACAGCCCAGCGAGTAAGAAATAAAACCCATAAAGATCCAGGGCTCCTCATACGTTTGGTGTTGTTAGACGTCTGGAGTCTGGACCATTGAATGGTATCCCTTCAAAGTAAGGACAAATTCCATGTTCACATTTAACACCACTAGTAGTAAACCACTAATGCTTTTGACACAGGGGAAGCAAATTTCAGTGATTGACTTGTTTACCAGAACCACTTACTGGTGAGTGACTATACCACAGAGCAGGAAAGGGCTCTGGTACCGGTGCACTGCTGCTTTCCACATGAGACCAGACTCTAGAGTACTGAAACATCAATGGTGAGAAGGAATTCTTAGCCTCTAGAATTCTTGGTCAAGGTAATCTTACAGTTGCAAGAAAAATATCCATTAGGAAATGTTACAGGCCTGCTATTAACTGTGGGATATCTAATGTCTTCGAGGCTAGAAATGCTTACCATTGGTAGGGTTTTGCCAAACCAATGGAATGACTAAGTCACATGGTTACAACATCCTTTACTATAGTATACTAGTTAAACATCTTGGTGTAACACACACATAACTAAAGTCAAAGCAAGACCATAACTAGATCCCCATTGTTGCTCCAGCATTTCTCTTGTGTGGACCAGTCATTTGCATCCTAATTACCAGTATCTCCCCAGTTTTGTTCAAAAGTCTCAGTGTGTCTATCAATCTGGCCTTGAACTTACAGCAATCCCTCTGCTATAACTATTTCTCTCTTAGGTATTTTTGGAGTCCCCATCCTTCCCCAACAGCCTCCAGAAAGCCCTCTTTACCTCTTTGTTCCTCAGAGTATAAATGAGTGGGTTGAGCGTGGGAGTGCCCACTGCATAGAAAAGACCAAAAAACTTGCCCCTCTCCTGGGCATAAGGATTTTTGGGTTGCAGATAGACAGCGATTACTGAGCTGTAGAAGAGGGTGACCACAATGAGGTGGGAGGAGCAGGTCCCTAAGGCCTTTTTCCATGCTTCAGTGGAGTTTATCCTCAGCACTGCCCTGGCGATGGCACTGTAAGAGACAAGGATGAGGCTCAGAGGCACAACCACAAGGATGACACTGGACACAGCCAACTGAATCTCATTCAAAGTGGTGTCCCCACAGGAGAGTCGAATTAGAGATGGGACTTCACACAGAAAGTCATCTATCTGCCTATGGGGACAGAAGGGCAGGCGGAGGGTGGGAGGTGTCTGGATTATGGATTGAAGTAGCCCCATCATCCAGGCCACAGCTGCCAGCTTCCAGCACAGGCGGGGATGGATGATGGTGGCATAGTGCAGGGGCTGGCAGACAGCGACATAGCGGTCAAAGGCCATCACTGTCAGGAGGATGCACTCGGTGGTTCCCAAGGACAGGAAGATGAAGAGCTGGACAGAGCATCCCAGGAAGCTGATGGTCTTTGCGGGGCCCCAGAGGTTGAGCAGCATCTGGGGGACACAGGTTGTGGTGAAGCAGAGGTCCAAGAAGGAGAGGTTAGAGAGGAAGAAGTACATTGGAGAGTGGAGCCTGGGGTCCAGTGTGGACAGCAGGAGGATGAGTGTGTTTCCTAGGAGAGTGAGGAGGTAGGAGCACAGGACAACCACGAAGAGAACCTTTTCCAGGTGTGGGTGTTCAGAGAAGCCCAGCAGGAGGAAGCCCATGGGGGAGCTCTGGTTGACCATAGTCTGTTTCTGCTATCAATCCAACTGGAGGTACTCTTCCATCATCATAACTCAACCTGAAGTTCTGCTTTCGAGACACTTCTGCCTCTTCCTCCTCTTGAGCACATCACCCAGCAGCTCCTTGTTTTCTCCCACAGCTCCTGGTCTTCTCTTACTGCTTCTGTCAAATGTCTAGTGGTCCCGAGGCTCCTATACTTGAGCCTCTGATTCCTTGTTTAAGGGGAAAAGGGGCTGATTAAAAACATGGATTCACTCACTAATTTGTATTATCACAACAGACATTTGCTGAGCATATATTACAATCTGAACACTAGCCTACCGTTGAAGTTGTTCCTTCTGGGTGGTAGGAATAATAATGAATTTTGTGGCTGATTGATGATATGATGATAAATATTAGCTCAGATTCATCTTACTTTCTGATAGCATTTGGAGAAGATTAGACGAGAGATGGAATAAAACTAAGTCTATGGATGAGATATTCCCCTTCATGAAATGCTGCAATCTCCAATGAGCTCATTAGGGTTCTTGTTTGAAAACAAAGCTTTGGAGCTGAACAGATGGCTCAGTGGTTAAGAGTGCTGGCCAGTTTTCCAGAGGACCTGAGTTTGATTCCCAGCACCCACATGGGGGCTCACAGTAACTGCTGTTTTGAATCTTCCAGGTGTGCAAGTGATACACAGACATTCATACAGGCAAACCATCCACACACATAAAACAAAATTAAAATTAAATCAAAATAATCTTTATGGCTCATAAAATTGAAACAAATATTTTCCTTCTAAGAGAAAAACATTTTTCATTTTTCATTATATGTATGTGGAAGCTTTTTCAGAAAGAAGTGTTAGTCTTACAAAGATTGTCATCTCATACTGTAATGACATAATTCCTTAAGAACATAGAGTCCTAGGGTCGGAGAGATGACTAAGTGGTTAAGAGACAAACTATTCTCACAGAAAATTTGAGTTCAGTTGCCCGCACCTATGTTGGCCAGCTCACTCCCCTTACTTCCTATTCCTAGGGATCTGACACCACTGCCTTCCTCAGTCACCTACCTGTACACACATGTGCATACTCTCTCTCACACACACATACACACATAATTAAAAACAACAAAAATAATTTTTCAAAATTTTAAAAGAAAAGAGAGAGAAGATACAATCCTGGCATTGGACTGTCTTAGACGTGAGTTTGAGATAGCCTGGGCTTCAGAGTGAGGCCTTGCCTCACAAAATAAAGCCAAAGATGACCAAAACTCATGTGGTTTGCTCGTGAAAGTCTGAATTATTTTCTTCTTATGCAATGCAAAATTTTGTTGCAGGATATTTGAAGTCCCTCCCTCTCCTTCCCCTCCCTTCTTCCTGCCTTTCTTCTTTCAAAGCCAGGGTATTGCTACATTACAGAAACTGATATAAATACATGCAGGACTGACTATGTAGTCCTGGATGGATTTGAACTTGAGATACCCCTGCAGTACTAGAGTATTGAAACAACTTGCCCAATATTATACAGCCAAGGCCAGGCCTGGATTCTGAGCCCTGTTTGAGTTCCTATCTGATACTCACACACTCTGCATCCACTGTGTAACCCAGGTACAATGACTGCATTCTACCTTAGTTTGCAGATGAAGAGAAACACAGACAGGTTAAATAATTTGTTCAGGACAATACAACGTGTGCCAGACGTGGCCCCACTCTTTAAGACATGGGGGATTTTGTTGGATGACAGAAGAAAAATCCCAAGACTTACTGTGATCAGGGCAGTGTCCCCTCAGTCCTTGGCAGGTGAGGCTTCCCCATGATGAGAGGCTTCTGGCCTGAATGGAGTCTCCACTTGATCTCCACACCCTGAAAAGTGAGAGCAAATTGATGGCTGTGCTCTTTGACAGCACTGGTGTTAGGGCTCAGCATACTGTGGATGGGAATGCTATCCTGAACTTCCCAAATTACTCTGCATCAGTGGCATTATCTGGATATGAGCACTGCATTTTCTCTTTGGTTTCAGGTGAAGAAACACACACATTCAGGCAAAACAGTTCTTCAGGAGAATGCAATACTGCCGAACCTTGAACTACAAGAGACTGCTTCCAGTATCTGGCACTCACTACATCTTACCACCATTATTCTGCCAAAGTCAGGACATTATCTTTCCTTTCTCTGACAATGGAGATAGAAAGGAGGGATCCCTAGACTCTTATCCCACAGGGACAGGTTTATTAGTTCTCCTAGGATTCCGATGCCTCTGCCCACTGATGATTAATTAGCCACTGTTGGTAATGATGGTTCAGATAGAATCCACAACAACATTCCATTAGAATATTCTATGGTGATAAGGTCACCTCTGCTCCTTAGTATCTCTAGGGGGAACAACGACATTCTCTTATCTATGGCGTTCTCTTGATTTCTTTTAAACTTGCTTCAACCCTCTCAATACATAAGTATTGTATTTAATGTCTTATCTCTTTGTTTAAATTGAGATGCAGGTTACATAAATCAAGTATTTAGGTTTTGAAAATGTTGTTTTTATTGTCATGCGTTAGTACATTGAGTTCCATTATCACATGTTCACAGACACACACACACACACACACACACACACAATGTATTTTGATTATATTTATTCTATTATCTTCTTGTTCCACTTATCCCCCTCTGTCAGGCCGTTCTATTCCTTAAAACTTAGGACCGTTCTAACCAAGCAATATATAATTTATTTTCTCCTTTTACTTCTTTTCACTCTGTAGACCATGGTGGCCTCGAACCTGGAGATTGAGTGCTGGGATTAAAGGCTTGAGTCACCATATCTGGCTCTATTATCTGAAACAAAGGAAGGTGCTAGAGGCTGTGGCTGATCGATGTGAGATGTGAACGTTGGGGGCTGGATGAGTGTGGACTCTGAGATGACTGACTCTGTGTGTGTGTGTGCTACACTCAGTTCTTTCCTACCAGCCAGGGATGAGTCTCAGGCTACCAGTCTTTGTGGAATGTGAGCTTGCTTTGCTTTGTTAGGCCCAACTTAACAGACATTTAGTTTTTGTTTTTTTCCTGCTTCCTTGCTAGCATGCTTGATATGGTTTCCCTTTCTATCCCTGCAGGGTTCCCAGACTGCCCTGAGGGAACTAGAAAGGAGGCCAGCATCAAAGTCTTTTTGGTAAAGCACCAGGACTACATTCCAGCCCATGTGAATTGCCCCCCTTTTCAAGGCATGGATCATCCCAGCAGAGGAAGACCGCCCTTCTTCCTCTTGACCAACAGGTGGTACCCTAGGTACTGCCCAACCCATTTTCTCTTTTCCACTGTACATTCAATAAAATAAAGTAAATAAATGAATGAAGTTTCCAGTTATTTATTTGTTCAAGCTATTTACCTTATGGCAACTAATTGAACAAAAAAATATGCTCATACCTAATTTCTTTGGAAATGGTAATGGGGTTGATAACACACCCTAACAGAAACAGAAAGAAGACTCCACTATCACTCAGCCTTGTGCCAGCTCAGCAACTTCAAGGCTGAATCTGGACAATTTACATGATTTGGTATTTCTAATTAATGTTTAATGTTTTGGTAAATAAAGCTTCAGAAGAAATTGAACGTGTTAAAATCCTAGGCATGTCTATCTCTTCCTTTTTTATTTTATTGTATTTATCTATTTTTTGACACCAACCAAAGTTTTGGTTTTAACGAAGCAAGCGCAACCTGCAGGATCTATGAATTTGTAAGGCTTATCTACAGAGTTTACCTGAGGCTTAAAGGATTTAGTGCCGGACTGCCCGGAGAGCAGCTATATATGTTGGAAAATCTACCTAGTATTGATGATGGCTTCACGAAACCATCTAGATGGCTCCCCCTTTTCACAACGTCGATAGCCCAACTGGACAGAATTGCACACTACCTACCTAGCTAGGAGTCATTGGATATGCAGAGAAGGAACACATCTGTAGTCAGCAAAGTTTCGTTCCACCTACTAATTTTAGGCTTTGCTTCTTTATGTGAGCTATTATGTGACTTACGGAGCCACTGGTATTTTATGAAGGTATTTGTAGCTATATGCTTGTATCTTAAAGATTTTATTTTATCTACATTTGTTTTGTTGTTGGTTTTTTTAAAATTACTTTTATATATTTTTTACAGCTGTTACCCTCCTCCTGGTCTGGTCTGCCCAGTTCCTCATCCTATTCTTTCTCCCTCTGTGTCTCCAAGAGGATGTCCCCTCAATCCCCTGTCAGGCCTCCCCACTCCCTGGGGCCACAAGTATCCTAAGGGTTAGGCACATCTTCTCCCACTGAACCTAGACCAGGCAGCCCTCTGCTGTGTATGTGTCTGGGGCCTCAGACCAGCTCTTGTAAGCTGTCTGGTTGGTGGCTCAGTGAGAGATCTCAGGGGTCCAGGTCAGTTGAGACTGCTGGTCTTCCTATGGGGTTGCCCTCCTCCTCAGCTTCTACCAATCCAGTCCTACAGAGGATTCTAGAAGGAAAGCTCCAACATAAGGAGGGTACCTACACCAAAGAAAAAGCAAGAAATTAATCATCTCACAACAAAACCAAAAGGAGAGAATCACATACATATAATGCTACCTACAACAACAAACATAACAGGAACTAACTAATCATTTGTCTTTAATATCTCTCAACTTGTCTTATAGTATTTATTTTACTTTAAAATCCGATTAAAAAATCTTACATTAATAACATCATATCTATTTCAAATATTCTGATTTTTTATTTTTAAATAATTTTGAATTTCTGATATAATAATATAATTACATCATTTTCTCTTCCACTTAATCCCCCCAAACCCTGCTATGTACATGTCATCACTCTCTTACCAGTCCATGGCCTCTGAATGTCTAATTGTGGTTTTACACCCCCCCCATTCCTAAATACAGAAATACAACCTGCTCAGCATGTGTAATGTCACTTGTATGTACATATTTTAGGTACAATATTTGGTATTAAATAACTAATGGTGGAAGACTTATTTCTCCTGATATCATTTTTGCCCCCCACCCCCACTCAGAAATCGGTATGGTAGAGGGAACAGAAGCATGGCTAGTAAGAAAAAAGGTAAGTTTTCTGTGAAATTTTTGTTCTAGAAATATCAGAAAGTTAAACTAATGAAGTCTTTTAGTATGGCTGCCTAAAAGCAACCTGTAAAAGGATGATATCAAGAGACATAGCAATGTGAACAGGTGAAACATCCAAAAAATGCAACCCTAATAAAAAAAAATATGGGCAACATATTTTTTATAAATTTAAAACTAATCGTGCAGGAAATCATGGAGTTGTCCTAGTTAGCTGCCTTGAGAGGCATGAGTCATGGCTTTTGAGGTTTGAGTTTATGGTTTCTGGAGAGCTTTGTGTCCCTTTTAGTTCCTGAGAAACCTAGGTACTACATCAGACAGTGAAGCATACAGGTCATCTGTGTGTCTCTATGTTTCTTAAACAATAGCAAAGCATGATAAGTTTGCCTGAAACTTATCATGGTTAAATTCTTATCTTTAACGTTAGACAATAATCTTGTGTACATTGTCTACCTTGCAATGGCCATTATATCATGGGAACTGTCTTTGAATGTTGTTTTGATACATGTGTAAAAAGTAGGATTACTTGAAATGAATTTGTCTCAGCCTAAGTCTTGCTGAGATCCCTCCAACATGGCCTGATTCATTCATTCCCTTGGAACATTTTAGGAAACCCATGTTTGAGAAGCAAGCACTTACATACTTCATTTTGTTTTATTTTCTGAATGTTTTTATTTCTTCATTGAAAAATTCAGACAATCTACGTTGATCATCTCCATCCTTCCTCCTCTTCTAATTTCTCCCATGTAACCAAAGTCATGTCCTGTCAGACTTAACAGATCAATATTATCTCATTTATCTTCTTATCTTTAGGATTGACTGAATGTTTTAGCTCATATGTGCTGTCTTTGGCAGTCCCCACTTCTGGAATCTTTTCTCACGTATTTCATTGACCTGTCTCCCCTCCTCCACCCCTATATTTCTCTTCTTCCACTCAAATACTTTTAATTCTCTTTCCATGACCTACACATATCTATGGAGAGACATTTTTTCATATGTGTTATATTGGACTTTCCCTCCTTTTCCCATTTCTTTCTTATTTTTTAAAGGTGTATATGCCTCGAGGGTTTTTTTTTTTTTGTCCTTGATGTACTGATTTCTTGAATCTGGCATAGTTCCTTGTATATAATTATGTGCTATAAACATATATAGGTGATATGTGTGGTACACTCCTATAATATCAACACTCAGGAGGTGGATTCAAGTGGTTCTGAAGTACAAAACTAATTTTAGACATAGGGAGTTTTGTTTCACAGACAAACTGAGGGAACACTAAACCCATCCAAGAAACCGTCCAACCAACCAACCAACCATCCAACCAACCAACCAAAAATACCAAATGCATAATGAATGAACTTGGATGAAGTACCAAGGGATGCTGAATTGTTTTCATTTTTCTCTCTTAAAATTTTAAGTTTATACAAGAATTGCTGAAATCCTATGAGGGGCAAATTTGGTTTTGGATTACTGTTGTATTCACTCTTCTTATGTAATGAAATGACACTTTGTGAATACACAATGGGGCTATCATAATTTGAAGTCTATGCAGTCTTGCTGACTATTGATAATACTTGGATTCAGCAGCTGCACCTACATTATCCTCACAAAGAAGACATGGAGCTGAGGATTCTCTAAATTTCTAATTTCGGATGTCTTGAAAGGAACAGTGCGTATATTAAGAGGACTATGTTGACATCTCCAACTTGTAAAATAGTTTATAAGTACAACATTTCTACATAGCAAACAAGAGAAAGGCAGAATATATTTTTTAGTGAAAGGTTTGATTGGTACCTGTGTCATCAGAACCAAGAATCTATAAAATTTTTGAAATCATGATCATTCTAAATGTCATCTGACAATGTGGCTGATTCTCATTTGCTCAGCTTCTCAACCTCTCTTGTTATTCACTTATTAGGTTGTAGCACCTTCTGATTGGTGTACTCTACACATGCAGCATCATAACATGAAATACTAAAGTCTTCCTTGTCCTAGTATTGGGGTTTAATCCTGTGTGCTTCCTGTTTATCCACTTGTCCCTATGAAGTCCTGGCACTCCATCTTTGGTTAGTGTCTCTATGTTCCTTTTTTCTTGGTGTAAGTAAAGGTTTTGTAGTTAAAATTTGTTGTAGAACGCAAATAGATATCTACTTTGTGAGACATGCATTTTTAGATCAATACATGCTAAACTTCCTGTTCTTTTGATTATGTCTGACTACATATCTATTCTTAATTTAAATTATTTTCTTTGTATAATAATAATTATTATGATTGTGGTATATATGTCAGAGTCAATGCATGGCAACACACAAGGACATCTGTGACAACTTACGAGAATCTGCTTTCTTCATCTATGGGATTCAGCTCATGCCATATGGCTTATGGGATAAACTCTTTTACTGAGCTATCACAATGTCAGACTTGACAGGTCATTGTAGATAGAGTTGACTCTATTAATATTCCTAAAAAAGTCCATCCTTTCATCTATTACAAGCATTGCACACAAGCACATTATTAGCATCAGTAAGTGATGTTTGAGAAGGCAATTAGATACTTATTTCAGGGAAGCAAAACAGACCACTTGTCAGAATTCTAAGGGTTTTCTCTTACATACGCATGTGCTTCTCTAAATCTGTTGGGTCAGGACTAAGGCTTTCCAGTTGTGAATGTGCACAAGAGTGCTGCCATTTGATATCTTGTCAAGATATTTGTACTGGCTAGTTTTGTGTGTCAACTTGACACAAGCTGAAGTTATCACAGAGAAAGGAGTTTCAGTTGAGAAAATGCCTCTATGAGATCCAGCTGTAAGGCATTTTCTCAATTAGTGATCAAGGGGGGGAGGGTCCATTGTGGGTGGTGCCATCCCTGGGCTGGTAGTCTTGGGTTCTATAAGAAAGCAAGCTTAAGAATTCAGGAGAAGCAAGCAAGCCAGTAAGTTACATCCCTCCATGGCCTCTGCATCAGCTCCTGCTTCCTGCCCTGCTTGAGTTCCAGTCCTGACTTCCTTTGGTGATGAACAGCAGTGTGGAAGTGTAAGCTCAATAAACCCTTTCCTCCCCGACCTGCATCTTGGTCATGATGTTTGTTCAGGAAGAGAAACTCTGACTAAGACAATGTTGCTGAATATCTTCTGTCTTATTTATAGTCAAAGAATATGGCAGCAGCTACTTCTTTTGTCATTTCTGATGCTGTTGGACCTGAGGACCCTCTACTGCTATAACCATAGTTCATTACCAGACTCCTGGCAGCCATGTTCATGTGGACATTTTGGGTTATATGGAGATATTTTTAAATCAATTAAATCTGCATTTCTTGTTGTAAAATTAAGTTTGAATTCAATATGTTTTTATTTGTTATGTATTTATATAAGAAGTCTAAGCAGGTGACATGGACCAAGAGGGACTCTAGGCTGTAGATATTGTTCTTATGTGATAGGCTCAAGATCATGAATTCTGATACTGTAGTTGGAATATTGTATGTAAGACCACAGGAAGTTTTCACAAGATGAAGGTCAGAATACATGACCTGCGTGTAAAAAATACAGCAATTGTCCACCATTGTGGACAATAAATTGCTGAGGAATGAGGGCATGGCGACATATGCCAGGATGGGATGAAGTGGAAGCAGGGTTTTTGTTCTGCATCTGGAATGTCATAACCATATTAGCCTCGGAATGATGGTTGTTTTTCTTCTTGGAATTGACAGTGGAGGCTTTCAGCAGAGAGATTTCTTCATGGACAAGGGCAACTGTTGTCTGTGACTGGCTTGGATTTGTTGTTTGTTCTCATGCCAAGGACACAGAAGAAGGAAGCTATTGTTCTTTACCTGCTTGCTCTTGCCTTGCTGGCATATCTGTTACTGAAGACAAGCTGAAATATGTCACCTGATGGACTGAGAAATTACAGGCTTGTTAGAGGCTGTGAGAAAGAAAGAGCAAAACAGCTTCAGAACTTATAGAAAGCAGCCCACTGGTTAGGACAATAATGATGGGTGTGACTTGAAGAGACAGAACCATGAGGACTATATGTCCTGTGTTGTTCCTGCTTTGTGGAGTTTTACTCTGCTCACTGCCCTGACATTACATCCTTCAAAATCTAGGTGTTTATAGGAAACCTTTAAGGGTGTTTCAAGCCCCTTACTGTGCAATGTCATTGGCACCTACAATATTTATTAGTGATTGAATATTTTCAAGCATTGTTGCCAAAGCAGATTCATGATTCAACCTTGGAAAGAACTAATGGGTTGTAGATTGTTAGCAATTACCACTGCCTGTACAAAAATTTTGGGCTTTGAGATAGAAAATCTGAGGGAACAATTTAGAGTTCAGAAAAGTGCACTTTTCATTATTGAGCAAGGTATGTTTTAATGTCAGGGAATAAGAACAATGGCAGTCTGACTACTAATAGCTGACATAACTTTCTTGCTAAAGCTTGAATGGTGATCAAGGTGAGAATTAATTTCTTGTATCCATTTCTTGTTCCCTTAGCTTCCTGATATGACTTAATAAAAATATTTTGGTGAATAGATGTGTACACTAACAATTGAAAGTAGGAGTGAATATTGGTTTTCCTATAAAAGTTTAGATTTATACTTAAATTAGTATTTTTATAAGATTACCTTTTAGATAAATAATAAACAACATAATAGTATAATATAATTATAAATAATCATAAAAATAATATAATGCAATATATAATTAATGAATAATAAAATAATCACATAATTGACACTGGATTCTATAACATTCTGTTTAGAGCCTGCCATTGTTGCTGGCTTGCAGCTTTTGGGTCATTTCAGTAAATCTCCATTATGTGTTATAAAGAGAGATTTATTCTATAAGTCCTGGTGCTCTAGAGAACCCTGACTAATTCAGATCTTAAAAAATTAATTATCTGTAATCTTAGCTGTTTCTATCTGGTAGATAAGCACAGCTCATGCTTTCATTTAGAACACAGGAGTCTTGAGAACAACAGTCAACATGTCAGAAGTCATTTCATATTATACCATTTTTTCTTTTGTTCCATGTTATGATTTATCAGGAATATGCTTCTGTAAATGTGAATTAATGCTCTGAGAGGTAACTTAATGAGAGATTTAGCTATTCAAACTCTCAAAATAACAGAGTGAA
Organism: Rhynchomys soricoides; assembly: GCA_019843965.1. Taxonomy (NCBI): domain Eukaryota; kingdom Metazoa; phylum Chordata; class Mammalia; order Rodentia; family Muridae; genus Rhynchomys; species Rhynchomys soricoides. The sequence continues at coordinate 251,931 of JADRCH010000347.1, read as the reverse complement.
CATGAGCTTCTTTTTTTAGCATGATTTCTGTGTGAATGTGGTGTGTGTTTGTCTGCGTGGTATATATGTGTGTGTGAATGTGAGTGTGTGTGTGTGTGATCCTTTGTTTCCAATTCTCTATTTTGTTAGCTAAAAATTATTCATAAAACAGTTGATTATAATACTATTCTTCTGCCTCTTCAAATTCTGATGTCTGTGAATAAAACATAATTTGAGGATCCAAATTTTGTCTCTGATATGCCTTTGGAAAGTGATAGGCTATAGGTACCATATTCCAGTTTCAAAACTGCCAAATTAAATACCTATGCTTGTACATTGATTATGTTTGCCCTTGGATACACCTCAATGAACTATTTTAATGCAGTGTTTACCTTCGGCTACAATGAATACAATAAGTCCATTTGTTAGGCATGTCATAAGCAGGTATATCAGGAGTATTCATGAAAAGAGGATTGCACAACATAAAGTCTTAGGACATGTTTATCCCAATCTTATGGTTCCATGTGCTGTGCTTAAGGTATCAATTTCAGAAACATTTGTATGGGCATTGCAAGTACAGGATCACAAGTTCTGGATATGTGTGACTTGTTAAGGGAGCTTAGGAGTATGGATAAATGCATCCTACAAAGAAGAAGAGGCACAGAACAAGAGGTATTGCATAGAAAATATTTGATCTGGGAAATGCTTGAAATTTCTTTTGCTGTATCCAAACGGTTCAGAAATACTTAACTCCCCACTTTTCCAAATGGCTTCTGTGCTGCTGATCTTCTTGTTTGCTTTGTGTCCTACTGGTCTGCTAAACTGGTAACTCCTAATTGGTCCACAGTGCATGTGACTCAGGTAGATGTGGTTTTGAAGTCATCCTCTGACCTTGTGTTAGTTTGGTGGCTTTATTGCTTGTTCTTTCTACACTTAATCTCAACATCATGAAGTCTCTGGAATTCATTGTATTTAATAGTTCTGTAGGAATTTAGGATTTCATCTGTGTTTAAGTTCTGGGTACAGTATATAAAGATACCTATTGCATATATTTTGCTTTAGTGCTTTTAGAGAGATGACAAAGCTCTCCCATATTTACATATTCTACTAAAAAGCAATAAAATTTTTATTTGTGTGGATCTGTAGCCATGCATATGTTTTTGTATGGACATAGGCACATATATGTGTGCATGCATGTAGTGGCAGCTATAGATTCTATATGTACTTCTCAACCACATTCTTCCTCTTTATTCTTCATTCTTATCCTTGAGCCTAATGCACACCAATTTAGCTCAATTATTTGGATAACAAACCTATTTTTAGAATATTTTTATTTCTCTTTCCCTAGAACCTAGGAATGCCGTCACACCTGGATTTTTCCACTGGTCCTGGGATTCTGAATTCAGATCCTATCCTAAGCATTATGCTCAGTGAATCATATCTGTGGTGTGAAGACTATGAATTTCGTCTGGGTCTTCCCTGCATCTTATTAATAGCTGTAATGTCTATAGGTTTTCCTCAAATGCTTCTCCTTTCATTAGTTAACAGACAGAACTGTTATTTATTTAATTTTGGTTGTGTGTCTGTGTGTGTATGTGTGTCTGTCTGTGTGTGTGCTTATAAGCGAAAGTGTCCTCAGAAGCCAGAGCACGACACTGGACTCTTGGAACTGGAGTTATGGGTAGTGATGTGTACGTACCATGGGTTCTGGGAACTGAGTTGCTCTTCAAGAGCAGGAATTACTCTGAAAAAAATAAGTTACTGTTTAAGCTCCATATTTATTGCATGGTGTATTGCAGACCCTGTTTCCAAACAAGAAGCTTAGAAATAGACAGATCATTTTAGTTTTTGAAACTTTTTTTAATACAGCAAACCAATTCTGTTTTTTTTTTTATAAGTCCATAAGAGAAATGTGTATTTAGTTATATCCTGTGACATACCTCTGGAAATTCACTCTACAGATCACAACATAGGCGCCATTATACTTCTGCCCTAAATTATGAACACAGCACGAGGATTGGCAAGAACATGATTGGTTCCATGGCAAAGAATGATAAGATTTGGACTTGAAAATTATCTGTGGAAAATTCAGGCAACAGATCAGTTGAAAATTAAATGCAAGCTTCCTTAAGGTATTTTATTAAATTTTTTTATTCTTAATGGAAGTCATATTCTGACTTTGAAAATTGAACACTGGTTATAATGTTTACATTATTATAAATGTTATCAGACAGGCAGTGAAAAAATTTTCTTTAAAAAATGTAGTTTACGTGAGAAGATATTATCTGCTTAGTGTAACATGAAACAGAATCCTATAATGTAATTCAGAACTGTATTGTAGAGTGACAGGTCAAACTGAGTCTCATTTTTTATTTAATGGTTGTTTAGTCTTAAGACTAACTCTGTAATATCAACATATAATGGTTAGTCATTCTTTCTCTAGAGGGAAGGCGTCAAATCCTCCTAGCACTGTAGACTCAAAGTATTTTGCCATTAATGAGATACCATTTGAGTGACATGACTCATCTGCTAGAAATGAGAGTTTTTCTAACATTTACAAAGACAATACAGAATTTTTTTCCCCCTCTTCGTCTTCCTATCCCTTCCTTGGAAAGTAAGGTCAACAGGTTTCAATGAATGTTAGAGCATTCATAACAAAGGTATGATCATAGAACCCTGATCTGGTTCAATGTGGGAGTATATAAGTCACTGAGTTTGTGAATCAAAATAAGTTCAGTTTGGTCCGTCTTAAGCTCACTATGAACAGAGATCAAGTTTTTTTAAATGAAAATGTCTGATGCTGAAGAGAAAATTATTGTTAAGGAGGAAATTATGCCAGGTTGGTACCACCACTGATCTCTTTCTTCCAGTGTGGAAAAACAAAGGCTAATTACAGCCCTTTTGCCTTTGCCAAGGCGGAAGAGCAGAGCCTTAGTCAGATCAGCCCAGGAAATGCTAGCATAGGAAGCCAGCTTCCTGACAGGAAATGTAAACCCAGCTGACAGCTCAGGCTAGTCACTGCAGTGTCATGGAACCTTAACTAACTTAGGCTGAAACAGAAAGACAAAACGTAAAACATTTACATAAAAAGGAAGATATTATATCCACACATTTCCTGTAATCCTTTTAAAAAACTTAAATATTTATTATTTGTGCATGAGTTGTATAGTGCATGACATTTCACAAACATTCCATTTAATAATACGTGCTAAAGACCTGGCCATGTATTGGCATGGTTGGAAAAGATTAAGAAAACTGCTTTTCAGTTTGAGGAAAGAAATATTATCAGAGATTGGTGCATTTTCTTTCAGAACTCAGGAGGACTGGATACCTGTAGCTCTCCCAGGTTCAAGGTATTGAATGGCATTTATCGAGCAAGCAGTGGCCTGGTGTTACAAGTTACCTCCTAAATGAACCACCCCATTTGAACTCCTGAGAATTTGGGACCAGCTGATTGCAGTTGAAATACTTGTGTTTTGCTGTGGACTTTTAAGTATTTTCTGAAAACCGATTCGGATTGGTGTTTTTGCTCTAGTTTCATCCTGCAGCTCTATTACCTGTGCTTGCTAAGTAGCTTCGCTGGCTGGCTGACCCCAGTTTGTTTGTTTGTTTTTTTAAATGAAATCTCAATCGCTCAGTTTTACCAATGGAGATGTGGGAATCAGATAATGGGGTGAAAGGCTGCTAGATCGAGAGGCAGAGGAAGCACCCAGCTGACCTTCCCCCTCGGCTGACATATCAAAAGAAAAAACACCTCCCCTTTCACACCATATTGAAAAAAAACCCTTCGAGCTGAATGAATGGCCCTCACTTAGGCTTTCTTTCTCTGTCTCTATCCACCTTCCCATCATCTTCTTACTCTCTGTTTTCCCCCGCCCCCATGTCCACCCTCTCTCAATTCTGCTTATCATTAGGATTTTTTTTTTTTTAAAAAACTTCTGTCTCATTGAGAACTAGACTTAGCTTTATTATATTTCCTGTTTGCCCCCTTTTTCCTCAAACTGTACATATTGTTTTGCACAGGCTTATGTGTTTTCATAAGAGACTCAGTAATTCATATGTTGACATTTTATTTCATATGATGTACAGTTACTGCTAATTAAGTAAATATATTACTAGCAAATTAAAAACACTAATTTCATACTCTTCTAACAAACTGCCTTTTCTTGGTTTCCAGTAAGATCAGAAGAAGAATGGTCATCCAAGAATACAATGCACTATTTGGAAAATTACTACCAGTTCTAGAAAAAAAATATTACAGAAGCTTTACTGGGTTAGTTGTATTTAAAATCATTACTTTGATAGGAATCAATTCAATGTACCAGTTGGAACATTAGCATTAAAACAAAATGTTCGAGGAGCTCAGTTTAAAAGGAAATTAGTCAAAAATGTTTCTGAACTAAAAACAGTTCTAGCAAAGACTCTGATTTCATAGAACTTGGATGAACCTCAAAACAGTGTTAACTGACTGGTCAATAAGTCCAGGGGTTTAATCCATTATCAGTACAGAAGCACATAGGCACACATGGTCAATATTTCAATATTGCCTTGGCATTAATTGTCCTTATAATCATATTTCATATATATATATGTATTTCAGAACTGAAGTATAATGCAAATATTTATTCCTTTCAGCAAGTTAAAAATTATCTGGAAGCTGTATAGTCACCAAAGAATACTATTTTGAAAGTAAACAAATTTCAGCAAGAGATTTTTGATGCTAGAATAATCTTACCTTTCTAATGTTTATAACAAAAATTCATTAATGTGTTTTGAAAAAAGAACATTGAACAATTAATGCCCTTTAATCTCCTTCATGGTCAAACTATAAAAGTCATAACATTTATTATTATTCTAACTGATGTTATGGTTCTTTTGTTATCAAGTTTAGGCTGCATCAATATCCAAGGTACTTAAATCCAAAGAAGCATGTTTACTTTACCATGTTGGTACATTAACGCACCTGGGAAGAGGTTACTGTGTATGGCCTGTGTCTTAGGGTTTCTATTCCTACACAAACGTCATGACCAAGAAACAAGTTGGGGAGGAAAGGGTTTATTCAGCTTACACTTCCACATTGTTGTTCATCACCAAAGAAAGTTAGGACTGGAACTCAAGCAGGTCAGGAAGCAGGAGTAGATGCAGAGGCCATGGAGGGATGTTACTTACTGGCTTGCTTCCCCTGACTTACTCAGCTTGCTCTCTTATAGAACCCAATACTACCAGCCCAGGGATGGCACCACCCATAATGGGCCCTTCTTCCTTGATCACTAATTGAGAAAATGCCTTACAGCTGGATCTCATGGAGGCATTTTCTCAACTGAAGCTCCTCTCTCTGTGATAACTTCAGCTTGTGTCAAGTTGACCCACAAAACCAGCCAGTACGGCCCGTGAAACATATCAATGGCAAATGTAAATTCAAGGATAACCTGTGATTCTGTTAATAATTCCCTAGGAATTCGCATATTTTTATGGAAGACTGCACAGTCACAGTATCCAGATGGAAAATGCTTTTAGAAGTACTGTTTATGGAAGTGTCTTTACAAGTAGCAAAATCCTTGTGACTCTAAACTTCCAGATAAATCCTGACACGCCCAAGTAAACCCTCTGTTCTCTCTAAATGTACCCAATTTTTAAATAATGTTTCCTTTACCCTTTCAAAAGAACCCAGAGTCTGTGCAAATCAGCATGCAGGACCATATTTTAGGTTTTACTGCATTGAACAAGCCAGTATTCCAAACAGAACTGCAGAGGGATCTTCTTATTTTGTCTTATTTAGTATAGTCACTGAGGGAACCTTTCTCAAGCTAATGTTTTAAGAGCTTGGTAAAAACTCAGAATTCACTGGATATCTTGATTACAAGATTGTCTCTTAGACTTCCGAAGACTGGCTTACTTTGTGAGAACAGTAGCCAGATTCAGAGTTTTATTTCATTTCTGTAACATTTAACTCACTATAGTTAAGAATAATTCCTTGTTACTTAATAGAATAATTTAGATAAATTAAACTCAAATGTTAAATCAATGAAATAGTGATTGGTTCATTCATGTTGAAACCGCCAAAGCATTTAGTAATATGCCTGATATTTATGACCAATTTTAAGACAATAAAATGATCTTCCTGGTAAGCAGATAGAAAATTGAATCATTAGAAGGACACAAGAAAGTACTATGGAATGTTTAGGTTGTTCAATAGATTCTTTAAACAAGAAAAAAAGACCCCACAAATGCATATAGGAAAAAGAGTATGTCTTATTTAGGGTTTTATTGCTGTGAACAGACATCATGACCAAGATAACTCTTATAAAGGACAACATTTAATTGGGGCTGACTTACAGGTTCAGAGTTCAGTCCATTATCATCAGGGCAAGAGCTTGGCCATGTCCAGGCAGGAATGATATGGGAATGAGATTTCTATATCGTGTTCCAAAGGTGAATATGAGAAAACTGGCTCTCAGGAGGTTAGGAAGGTTTCAAAGCCCATGCCCATAGTGACATACTTCCTCCAACAAGGTCACACGTACTCCAACAAGGCCATACCTCATAATAGTGCCACTCCCTAGTCCAGACATATGCAGACCACCACAGGGTATTTTTATTTGCTAATGTATATCATTTATTGCACAAAAGTAAATGTTATAAAGGACACACAGTCATTAGAGGAAATAAAATCACATATGATCTAGTCTGGTCTCAACCCTAGAAAATCCAAAAACATTTCCTTTTATTAAAGTAGCCACCTTCCCAAATACTTTAAGACACAATAAATGGATCCATTGCCTATGTCTTTTGTAACGATATCATGTAAACCTATAAAAGAAAAAAAAATTACGACTCCACAACCTTTGTACCATATGCTTTCTCTCTCTCTTTTTAATTTAAAAAAGAACTAGATCATATAAATTCAGAAGAAGTAAAACAAACATGGGCCTTCATCCCTCAATGATAAAACTCATCATAATCTTATGGTAGAGGCCTGTCATTCCAACCTTCAGAAGCCTGAAGCAAGAGAATGAAGAGTTCAATTCTGAGCTCAATTATGAGACTCTATCACAAAAAACAGGTAGTAAATAGATGATAGTTGATAGATGGATGGAATTTAGACAAATAGATGATATATAGATCATAGATGGACTGATGGTAGATAGATATATAGATAGGTAGCTAAGTAGGTAAGTAGATAGATGATAGATAGATAGATAGGCAGATAGAAAGTTAGATGGGCAGATAGATAGATTGACCTTCTTTTTTCACCCAAAATACTTGGGTATGAATTCTGGAGTGGAGCCAATTTAGCCTGGATTTTACATATTTCAGAATGAGACAATGGGAATTACTTCTCTTCTAATGTTTTAAAGTAATCCAGCTTCTCTGGTAAGGAAATGAACACAATCTCACACAGCTTCGACCTAATACAGATCACTGGACTAGATGCCAAGCAAAAGCCCATACAGGAAGGAACAGAAAACAAAAGATTATTCATAACACATATTCTGAAAGCAAACATCAGCTAAGACTTTGAACTTTCACGCAGAGCAAAGCAGCACAATAGAATCCTCACATTTCTTCATTATTCCAATGTTTATCACCAAGAGTAATTTTTTTTGTGAATCATATATTTGAGAATTTAATAATGTGATGTCTGATATATGGCTACAGTGTCAAGTAGTATACTTAATATTGCTTTATCCAGAATACAGAAGTATCCTAAATGACTGTCAAAACTCAAAGAAATCTTCCATGTCATGATCAGTAGTAACCCATGGAAGCCTTTTTTACAAACCCTTTTCTATTTCTACTTTCAGAATAGTCTGAAAAGAAAACAGAATTAAGGTAAAAAAAAGCCTTGGTGGTTACCATGATTTATTGAAAGATTTTGTGCTTTAAATGATCTTTGCAACAGTTAATTATGCCTAATTTTAATATGTCAAGTATAATAAGGTTCAAACTGGTAACCTGGGTTACTATTCACCGTGGGTATGGGGAACGTAGGGATTCCGAAAGGACTCACACACAACGAAATCATTATTATCACAACTGCCACAGGTGTCTTCGGAGTCCTTGGGTTGCTCAGTAGATTCTATCTCCTTAGCAGTCTCTGTGTGTTCCTCATCAGCCAAATTGGTGCTCTCATCAACTGATCTCTCTTTATAGGCATCTGAAATAAGTAATGACAGCCACAGATGTCCTTACTCATTTTTATATCAACTCCTTTTTATAATGATAATGGTGCTATTAACACTTGAACATTCGTTCTTATTTGAATTAATCAATTCTGTCCCATGTTTAGGCCCTATAAGTTGGCTCAAATATCCCCATACGATTGACATTCATGAGTTCTCATGCATATAAACATTATAAAAATTGTGGTTGTTATTACCATTATTATATGAAGAAAATAATTTAAAGTAAACATGCAGATGTAATCAGGTACTAATAAGTGAAATGAAAGTACAGACACGTAGGCATCCTTAAATTCATGATCCACAGAGTAGGTAAGTGTTTATATTATACCACAAAATTTAAGTTCAAGTAAAAATCATTACTTATAGCAGGAGATCAGGATAGTGGCAACATAAATAAACACAGAGAACACCAGGAGCTTCATGTTGATGAGCAGAAGAGCACAGGAAGCACAGTCAAGCTCCACAACTAGGACTAGGAAGACTCTTGCAATGCACATCACACATTTATTATATGTAGAGTGCACCAATCAGAAATGTGAGCCACAATCTGGTAAATGAGTAACAGGAAAGGTTGAGAGGCAGAGCAAAAGAGAACCACCCACAGAGCCAGAAGGTATTTGGAAAAGTCAAGGCTTCAAATATTTTACAGATCTTTCACACTTGAGTGCTAGCATTACAAATATGTGGCATTACAACCAGATTTAATATATGGTGATAAAATGCAATTATAAAGCAGATACAATAATAGATATAAGAAATAAAGAAGGACCGGAATTCAATGGTAAGAGCACTGAGTGCTTTTCCAGAGTACTGTCTTCAATTTCAAAATCCCATTTGTTGTTTCACTCTGAGTCTGTCTGTAACTCTAGTTCCAGGAGATTCTACATCCCCTGCTGGCCTTCGTTAAAGAGTACGAGGCACACAAGTGGTATACAGATGTACTTTCAGACAAACCACCCACATACATTAAATAAAAAATAATTAAAGATGTACTGCAGAAAACAAGGTAAACAAATACACCAAGCCTTACATAGTTAAAAATAAATATCCTAGAAAAATGAATTAAATAAGAATGGGAAAAGAGCAATATTGTATAAATGAGAGAAAAATTTCTCATGAGATATATGTGTAGCACATGAAATCAGCAAAGGCATTAGGAGAGGCGAGGAAGAGAAATAAAGTTGGAAAAAGATTGAGCATAAAAGAGGGTAATGGAATGTTTGTGGAATGAAAAGAAGAGAAATGGAAAATGCGTGGGTGAAAGGAGGGAACAAGCCACAGTAAGAGGAAGAACAGTGCAAGAGGTGATAAATAAAATTAATGTATAGGTTGGGAGTGAAATGGTAAATTAGAAGTCACCTCAGTGTAACCCACAGACGAAAATAGTCACCATATTGAACAATACGAATATCATATTGAATTATACACCTACAACAGATAATTATTGAGGGTGAGGAGAACAAGCAGGTGTGAATGATTCCCAGCTATGGAACAAACCTTATTTCAAGCTAGTGAGAACTGCAAGAGAGGGTCTAATGGTTGTAGCACTCAATGATACAAGACCCTGAACACAAATTATCACCAGAAATTACCATGGGCAGGGAGAAGTATCTTTGCTGACTTAGGGTGGAGTACAGTGTGATGTCTGATCCTGAAATTCTATGGGGGATCCATGAGACAGTATCCAGAGACTGAGCAGCAATGCAGAAGTTTGAATACTCGGTGTACCTCAGAGTAGTCATCCCAGAACCATTTCAATAGCACATGCAAATTATGTTGTTTCTGAAGACTACAAAAGCAGAGGCTGACAGAGCTCATACTCTGACAGGAAATAGATTTCCAGAACAAGGATAAATAGCATGAATGCAGTCACATCTGTTCTTTGTACTTAGATTCCAAGAGAGAAAAATGTGGCCATTTACCCTAGGTGGAAAATAAGTTAAAATATTTTCCCCGAAGTAATATTTTATCCTGAGAACTGAGGAAATGTTAACGGATGGATGACACTTTTTAAAATATTGAGCAGAAACTCAACGCAAGTGGCAATTTTGTTAGAGCTCTTTGAGATATTGAAAAAATGCAAAACTCTTGTTTCATAAATTCTATTTACAGCTAAGAACTTGATCTTCTTTCTTCATGAGCACAGTGTATATTTAAAATGCTACAAAGAAGGTCTGAGTAAAATCCTAACTTCTGGACAAAGCAGGACAACTGCATGTATGAATTCATTTAGGTAGGATATAATGTACATAGTCCCCAATCTCTTAGTAGAAGTACTGCCTAATGATAAGACCATTATGTAGGTTATATTTAATCCAGTTTATTGCTTTCCTTTATATTTGTTCTTTGAGAGTTTCATGAACTTTTAAAGTCATATTTATCCTTACCCCAAAATTTACTTGATCCATCTCCCTCTCCTTTTTTTCATTCAAATGTGTGACCTTTTACTTCTGGAAAACCAATTCATGCCACTGAAGTATTGTTAAAAATATAGCTTTTCTTTACAAAGTAGTTTATTGTCTTGGGTCTCCACACATACAAAATTATCTCTGTTTCTCAATGGCTACAAACTGTCACCATCTCCATGGCTATGGTGGTTTTGTAACCACCCTCTCCATGGTGTGTTGTGTTCTGGTTTTGGATGTGCTGGGTTTGTGCATGTCCATAACAGTAATCTTTAAACTCTGTGTATACAAAAACAGTGCAACTTCACTGACAGAGCTTGCTCAGTCAGTCAACAGGGTCCCGAGGAAGGGAGTGAGGAAGAAAGAACAAGACAGTTAGACAACACTGTTGCATGACTTCAGCAAGCACTGAATCAAGTTTACTTTTCTCTAAGAAGCTTTTAGAATGTACTAAATGCATGCAAAGGACAGGATCAACTCCTGGTCAAGGCATTGATATAGATAAACAATTCCTAAGGTCACTGTTTCTAAGAACTTATCATGATGGTTAAGATTCAAGAAACACATATCTCCAGCTGTATTTTTCTTAAGTCAACCCTACTGTCCTGACACATCCTATGTAATTATTTCTGCCAACTTCCTTGAGGCAGCACCAAGAGCTCGCCACACCTCACATTCTGTCTAAGTTTAATCTCCTAAGTACTTTTCTTAATTTATATTACACCAATTAACTTCCTTACTTGGGTGTATTTCTTTCAATTCTAAGCCTGTTAAATTATATCTTGATATGCATGGTACTACATTATATTCCTTTATTTCTCAATAGTTAATGAAGATAGAGGAATTTTTTTCTAATTGGCTATTATGAATTGAACAATGAGTATCTCCATCTTCTGTGGTTGCTTCTTGATTTAATATTGCTCTTTCAGGGTTGTGTTGCAGGGTGTGCCAAACAACACAGGTGCATAAAGTGAGGGGTTCACTAGTGCCCTACTTCCTTGGTCCAATTAAGACAAATGATAATGTGATACTATTGCACTCTAGTCTCAACTGAACATTCCAAATAATTCATTTGCCAGAATATAGCTGATATAATAAAAAAAAAATCCAATGATGAAAATAATCACAATTTAGCTAGGCTCAATGTAGAAACACAAGAAACAGAAAATTCAATTCCTATTGCTCTTAAAGATACAAATTCCATAGTTATGGATTGATATGAGAAAAAAGTAGATATAAAAGGACAAATAAGTATATATGCAATAACAAAAATGTAATTATAAGAATATTTAATATCTCTGTCCCTGGCACATAATTTTCTGCTCCACACCACTGCCTGTTTTCCCAGATATATGCCAGTACCAGGGACAACAGGTAAGACCTATTCCTGAAACTTGCCTGCCAAGTCCCCTAAAAGCAACCTCATCATCCTTAAACTGTCCACTACTCCACGAACTTCATTTTCCTGCTTATAACACTGCCTGCACACCTAGATGCCACTCTGGAACCAGGGACCCCAGGCCACATTGGTACTACGGACCACAGAGACAAGGTTATCACCCCAAATCCCACAGGACATGGAAATTGAAAAAAACCCAGTAGAGACTCCATACTGGACCTGAAGACTCTAGTCAACAGAACTCCAGGCCACTCAGGCCAGAAAACATAAAGGAAACAGAAGCAAAGGGTAAAACCATCCAAAAACCCACTTCCAATAAGGATAAACTCAGAAATGAGCATCAAGAGTCCCCGAGGGCATCCCCATATGCCTTGAGCCACCTGCTATCCCCAGTGGACATCCATTATCCTGCAACTTCTCTGCCCACCTTCATCAGGCCTCCAGATCTGGAAGCATTAGGTTCTAGGTTAGATCCCCTCACAGCATTCATCTTCCTTGTCCACTGAGTCTTCTGGGGCACTCTAGCTGCCCTGAGCAGCCTGCTACTCACATAGGAAACCCATTTTTCTGCCATCTCTCAGCCTACCTTCATCAGTCCTGCTGATCCAGATCAATATAGGATAACTACCAGAGGTCTGTCATACAAGAATGGAGTTTAGGCCTCCTCCTAGTTCCTACAAAAATAAGACATTAAGGGAAAAAGCTATGCAGAAGGTTAAATGCCCAGGAAGGAACACAATCAACAAAAGCCAAGCCAACCTAACACCTTCAGGGCATAGCTACACAAGCACTGGATATCCTAACACAACTGAAGCACAAGAAAATTACCATTGGGCTGGAGAGATGGCTCAATGGTTAAGAGCACTGGCTGTTCTTCCAGAGGTCCTGAGTTCAATTCCCAGCAACTACATGATGGCCCATGACCATCTATAATGGGATCTGATGCCTTCTTCTGAGTGTCTGAAGACAGACTACAGTGCACTCATATACATAAAATGAATAAAAATTCTTTAAAAAAATAAAAGTAAAAAAGAGAATTACCTTAAATCCATCTTATAAAGATGATACAGGCCTTTAAAAAGGAATGAGCAATCTCTTAAATAAACACAGGAAAATATAATAAAAAAGATAGGGGCCTTCGGTTTGCACCTGCTCCTGGGAGTAGAGCCTGTGCTCTGGAGTCCCATCGACTCAGCCCAATCCCATAGGCAGTTTGACCCCCAGGAGTTCTGACATATCCAGGATCAGAGGGTCACAGGCTCCCAGGAGGGATAGGCTACAGTCAGTTGACAGCAAATCCAGAGATAAACCAGATCTCGAGAGGCAAGCTAAAGAGCATCAGCAAAAGAAACCAACACTACTTGGCAACATCAGAACCCAGTTCTCCCACCATAGCAAGCCCTGGATATACTCCAACATACCTGAAAAGCAAGATTTATATCTAAAATCCCATCTCATGAAGATGATAGAGGACTTTAAGAAGAATATAAATAACTCCCTTAAAGAAATATAGGAGAACACAGGTAAACAAGTAGATACCCTTAAAGAGGAAACACATATATCTCTTAATGAAATACAGGAAAACCCAATCAAACAGGTGAAGGAATTGAACAAAACCATCTAGGATCTAAAAATGGAAATAGAAACATTAAAGAAAACTCAAAGGGAGACAACCCTGGAGATGGAAAATGTAGGAAAGAGAGCAGGAGTCACAGATGAAAGCATCACCAACAGAATACAAGAGGTAGAAGAGAGAATATTCCGCATAGAAGATACATTGACACAACAGTAAAAGAAAATTCAAGATGGAAAAAGCTCCTAACTCAAAATATTCAAAAAATCCAGGACACAAAGCAAAGACCAAACCTAAGAATAACAGGTATAGAAGAGAGTGAAGATTCCCAACCCAAAGGTCCAGTAAACATCATCAACAAAATTATAGAAGAAAACTTCCCTAACCTAAAGAAAGAGATGCCCACAAACATACAAGAAGCATACAGAACACAAAACAGATTAGACCAGAAAGAAATTTCTCCCATCATGGAATAATCAAAACACCAAATGCATAGAACAAAGAGAGAATATTAAAAGCAGTAAGGGAAAAAGATCTAGTAACATATAAAGGTAGACCTATCAGAATTACACTGGACTTCTCAACAGAGACTCTAAAAGCCAGAAGATCTTGGGCAGATGTTATATAAACCCTAAGAGAACAAAAATGCCATCCCATGATACTATAGCAAGCAAAACTCTCAATTATCATAGATGGAGAAACCAAGATATTCTATGACAGAATTAAATTTAAAAAGGATCTTTCCTCTAATCCAGCCCTACAGAAGATAATAGAAGGAAAACTCAAACATGAGGAGGGAAACTACACCCAAGAAAAGGCAAGAAATTAATCTTCTCACAACAAACCCAAAATAAGAGAAACACACAAACATAGTTCTACCTCTAACAACAAAAATAACAGGAAGCAACAATCATTGGGGCTTAATATCTCTCAACATCAATGGACTCAATTCCCCAATAAAAAGACATAGGCTAACAGGCTGGATACATAAACACGACCCAGCATTTTGCTGAATACAGGAAGCACACCTCCGTGACAAAGACAAATAATACTTCAAAGTAAAATGCTGAAAAATATATTTCCAAGCAAATGGTCTCAAGAAGCAAGCTGGCATAGCAATTCTAATATCCAATAAAATAGACTTCCAACCAAAAGTTTTCAAAAAAGGTGGGGAAGGATATTTCATACTAATCAAAGAAAAAATCCACTAAGATGAACTCTCAGTTCTCAACACCCATGCCCCAAATGCAAGGGCACCCACATTTGTAAAGGAAACACTACTAAAGCTCAAAGGATACATTGCGCCTCACACAATAATAGTGAGAGACTTCAACACCCCACTCTCACCAATAGACAGACATTAAAAAGAGACACAGTGAAACTTACAGAAGTTATGAACCAAATGGACTTAAAGGATATGTAGAGAACAATTCACCCTAAAACAAAAGAATATACTTTCTTAATCAGCACCTCATGGTACTTTCTCCAAAATTGACCATATAATTGGACACAAAACAAGCCTCAACAGATACAAGAACATTGAATTAATCCAGTGTATTCTATCAGATCACCACAGACTAAGGCTGGCCTTCAATAACAACAAAAACAACAGAAAGCCCACATACTCATGGAAGCTGAACAACTCTCTACCCAACAAGAACTTGGTCAGGGAAGAAATAAAGAAATTAAAGACTTTTTAGAAATGAACAAAAATGAAGGCACAACATACCCAAACTTATGGGACACAGTGAAAGCAATGCTAAGAGGACAACTCCATAAAGAAATTGGAGAGAGCATATAGAGCTAGCAGCTTAACAGCACATCTGAAAGCCCTAGAACAAAAAGAAACAAATACACCCAAGAGGAGTAGACGGCATGAAATAATCAAAAGCAGGGCTGAAATCAACCAAGTAGAAACAAAGAGAACTATACAAAGAATCAACAAAACCAGGAGCTGTTTCTTTGAGAAAATCAACAAGAGAGATAAACCCTTAGCCAGACTAACTAGAGGGCACAGAGACATTATCCAAATTAATAAAATCAGAAATGAAAAGGAAGACATAACAATGGAAATGGAGGAAATTCAAAAAATCATCAGATCCAACTACAAAAGCCTATATTCAACAAAATTGGAAAGTCTGGATGAAATGGACAAGTTTCTTGACAGATACCAAATACCAAAGTTAAATCAGGATCAGATAAACCATCTAAACAGTCCCTTAACCCCTAAAGAAATAGAATCAGTCATTAAAAGTCTCCCAACCAAAAAAAGCCTAGGGCCAGATGGTTCTAGTGCAAAATTCTATCAGAACTTCGAAGAAGAACTAATACCAATACTTCTCAAACCATTTCACAAAATAGAAACAGAAGGAACACTACCCATTTTTTTCCTATGAAGTCACAGTTACACTGATAACCTAAACCACACAAAGACCCAACAAAGAAAGAGAATTTCAGACCACATTCCCTTATGAATATGGACACAAAAATATTCAATAAAATTCTTGCAAACCTAATCCATGAACCCATTAAAATGATCATTCACCATGATCAAGTAGGCTTCATTCTAGGGATGCAGGGACGGTTCAATATACAGAAATACATCAATTTAATTTCCCATATAAACAAACTCAAAGGAAAAAAAAACCACATGATTTTCTCACTAGATGGTGAAAAAGCCTTTGAGAAAATGCAACAACCCTTCATATTAAAAGTATTGGAGAGATCAGGAATTCAAGGTCCATTCCTAAACATAATAAAAGAAATACACAGCAAACCAATTAACCAACATCAAACTAAATGGAGAGAAGCTTGAAGCAATCCCACTAAAGTCAGACAAGACAACCCTGCCCACTCTCCCCCTACCTCTTCAATATACTGCTTGAAGCTCTAGCTAGAGCAATTAGGCAACAAAAGGTGATCAAAGGGATACAAATTGGAAAGGAGGAAATCAAGATATTACTATTTCAAGATTATATGATAGCATGCATAAGCAACCACAAAAATTGAACTGGAAAACTTAAGCTGATAAACAACTTCAGCAAAGAGGCTAGATATAAAATTAACTCAAACAAATCAGTAGCCTTCCTGTACTCTAAGGATAAACAGGCTGAGAAAGGAATTAGGGCAATGACACCCTTCACAATAGTCACAAATAATATAAAATATCTTAGTGTGACTCTAACCAAGCAAATGAAAAGATCTTTATGACAAGATCTTCAAGTCTCTTAAGAAAGAAATGGAAGAAGACCTCAGAAGATGGGGAGATCTCTTACGCTCATGGATCAGCAGGATTAACATAGTAAAAATGACTGTCTTACCAAAAGCAATCTACTGATTCAATGGAATCCCCATCAAAACTTCAACTCAATTCTTCAAAGAGATAGAAAGAGCAATTCTCAAGTTCATCTGGAATAACAAAACACCTAGAATAGCGAAAGCCATTCTCAACAATAAGAGAACTTCCTGACCGAAAGCTGTACTACAGAGCAATAATGATAAAAACCACTTGGTATCGCTACAGAGACAGATAGGTCGATCAGTGGAATAGAATTGAAGACCCAGAAATAAATCCACACACCTATGTTCCCTTGATCTTTGACAAAGAAGCCAAAACTTTCTAGTGGAAAAATGACAGCATTTTCAACAAATGGTGCTGGTTCAACTGGTGGTCGGAATGTAGAAGAATGCAAATTTGATCCACTCTTATCTCCTTGTACAAAGTTCAAGTCCAAGTGGATTAAGGACCTTCACATAAAACCAGATATGCTGAATCTAATAGAAAAGAAAGTGGAAAAGAACCTTGAACACATGAGCACAGGGGATATTTTCCTGAAGAGAACACTAATGGCTCATGCTCTAAGATCAACAATTGACAAATGGGACCTCATAAAATCGAAAGGTTTCTGTAATACAAAGGACACTGTCAATAGGACAAAATGGCAACCCACAGATTGGGAAAAAATCTTTACCAACCCTACATTCAATGGAGGGCTAATTTCCCAAACATACAAAGAACTCAAGAAGTTAAACTCCAGAGAACCAAATAACTCTATTAAAAATACAGTGGCGGCTGGAGAGATGGCTCAGTGGTTAAGAGCACTGACTACTCTTCTGGAGGTCCTGAGTTCAAATCCGAGCAAACCACATGGTGGCTCCTAACTGTCTGTAATGAGATCTGACACCATCTTCTGGTGTGTCTGAAGACAAGTAAAGTGTACTTACATATAATAAATAAATATGGAGTGAGTGGAGCTGGAGCAAGAATGGAAAAAAAATGGGGCACAGAGCTAATCAAAGAATTCTCCACTGAAGAATCTTGAATGATTGAGAAGCACTTAAAGAAATGTTCAGCATACTTAATCATCAGGGAAATGAAAATCAAAATGACCCTGATTCCACCTCACACCAATCAGAATGGTTAAGATAAAAAACACAGGTGACAGCAGATGCTGGAGAGGATGTGGAGAAAGAGGAATACTTCTCCATTGCTGGTGGGACTGCAAGCTGATAAAACCACTTTGGAAATCACTCTGGCAGTTCTTCAGAAAATTGGAAATAGTTCTACCTGAAGACCCAGCTATAACACTAATGGGCATTACCTAAAAGATGTTCCAACATATAACAGGGAAACACGCTCTACTATGTTTATAGCACCCTTATTTATAATAGCCAGAAGCTAGAAACAACCCAGATGTCCCTCAACAGTTGAATAGATACAGAAAATATGATACATTTACACAATGGAGTACTACTCAGCCATCAAGACCAACGACTTTATGAAATTCACAGGCAAATGGATGGAACTAGAAAATATCATGCTGAGTGAGGTAACCCAGACACAAAAGAACACACATGGTATGTACTCACTGATAATTGGATTTTAACCCCAAAACTCAGAATACCCACAATACAACTCTCAAACCATATGGACCAAGGTGTAGTTGTTTCAAACCTACATAGAAGGGGGAACAAAACAATCACAAAAGGTAGAGGGAGGGAGGGACATGGAATAAAGAGAGGGAGGGAGAGGGAAAAAAAAGGGAGGGCAAGATCAGGAATTGGAAAGGACAGAAGTACAGAGTGTTAAGAAATTGAATAGAAACATGTAGCAGTGGGGGATGGGGAACTGGGGGTAGCCACTAGAAATTCCCAAACTCCAGGGAAGCCAGAGGCTCCCAGGACCCTATGGTGATGATTTTAGCCGAAATGCCCAACAAAGGTGAGATACAACCTTTAGAGACCCCCTTCAGTAGATTGGCACTGTGTCCAGTTGAATAATGGGGCCACCCATGCATCTCAAAATTTTTAACCCAGAAATGTGCTTGTCCAATGGAAAGACAGGGACAAAAAAATGGAACACTATTGCTAATGCCAAGAAGCTCTTGCTGTCAGAAACCTGGTATGGCTGTTCCTTGAGGGGTTCTACCAGCCTCTGACCAATACAGATGCAGATACTCAAAGCTAACCGTCAGATTGAGCCCCAGGACCTCAATGGAAGAGCTAGGGGAAGGACTGAAGGAGCTGAAGGGGATTGCAACCTCATAAGAAGAAAAATATCAACTAACTGGACCACCTAGACCTCTCAGGGACTAAACCACCAACCAAAGAGTATACATGGAGGGAGCCATGTCTTCAGCTACCTATGTAGCAGAGGTTGGCCTTATCTGACGTCAAAGGGAGGGGAGGCCCTCGGTCCTGCGGCAGTCTGATGCCCCAGCGTAGTTCCATCCAATGCCATCATTTAGGTGAGCCATAAAAAACACGCCACATACCCACCATTAAATAACCCATGAGACCAGATGTAACAACACATTTTCTAAAATCAGTTTGATTGTAGTTTTGTTAATAAACTACAGTTTATTTGTAGTACATGTGTAGTTCATATATAAGGTGTATTACAAAATAGGTATTTTATTTTAAAAGCACTAAAAAGCAAAATGGTAAAACAACAACAACAGCAAAAACAGAAACCCACAAACATTTGTGCTACACTGGCCCAGGATGGAGTCATATAAAGACACCTCGATGGGCAACCATGTGGGAACCAGCCCCTTTGGGAAAATTTAAACTGAGTGTTCTGCCACTCTAAGAAGGCATCTGACCGGGATCTTGGCAGAGGAGCTTGACCACGGCATTTTAATGTTTTCCTTATTTCTTTCCGTAATATATTTTTATTCACAGTATATCCCAATCACATCCCCACTCACTATCCTCTTTGAAGCCCCACTCCCTTAAAAATTCCCTTCCCTTCTACTCAGAGATATGTAGATAGATAGATGGATGATAGAGAGATGATAGATATAGATAATTAGATGATAGCTTTAGGTAGATAGATAGATGATAGATTGATCAATAGATAGATGATAGATCGATAGGTGATAAACAGAGACTTAAGAAGTCACTAGATTATCACTTTCTCTCACATTGTAAGAGGATCAAAGGGCATCTTCCAAATCTCAGTTTGCTGTATCCTAAGGCTTTGCTTGCGTGGAACAGGCTGATATGTGCCTCCCCTACCTAGAAAAACAACTGGGGAGAGAAGATAAATCCAGAAACAATCATGCAAGACTTTGAGAATGTATAGAAACAAAGACAATGAAAATGGAAAACAGGAAATATCAAGAGTTGATGATATCAATAGTAGATATGTTTGAACTTAAAGTCTAAAAAGGAAATGCATCTCTCTCTCTCCCTCCCACCCCCCATGGTCACACTGAAGTGTGTCTCAGGTATGTGGCCTTGGGAGTTTAAGATTTTAATTTTTTCCCTCAAAATATATTTTAATTGAAATAGAATTGTATCACTTTCCCCCTCTCTTGCTTTTCTCCCTCCAGTCCCTCCCAGGCTCCCTTCCTATAACATGTCTCCCTCTCAAGTTGGTAGCTTCTTTTATTATTATTGTTACATATATATGCACAAATATATAAATACAAATACACATCACGAAGAAACTTTTTAATCCAGAAAGCACACAAGCACTTTGCCCTTAGCTTACTCCAGAGTCCGCATCCTTCCCCAGCAGCCTCCAGAATGCCCTCTTTACCTCCTTGTTCCTCAGAGTGTATACAAGAGGGTTGAGTGTGGGGGTGCCCACTGCATAGAAGAGACCAATGAACTTGCCCCTCTCTTGGGCATAGGGATTTTTGGGCTGCAGATAAACAGCAATGACTGAGCTGTAGAACAGGGTGACCACAATGAGGTGGGAGGAGCAGGTCCCAAAAGCTTTCTTGCTCCCTTTTGAAGAGTTAGTTTTCAGTACTACCCTGGCAATGGTACCATAAGAGACAAGGATGAGGCTCAGAGGTACAAGCAGGAAGATGACACCTGCAACTGCCAACTGAATCTCATTAAAAGTGGTGTCCCCACAAGAGAGTCGAATTAGAGATGGGACTTCACACAAAAAGTCATCTATCTGCCTATGGGGACAGAAGGGCAGACGGAGGGTGGGTGGTACCTGAACTATGGATTGGATCAAACCTATAGCCCAGGCTAAACCTGCCAACTGCCGACATAGGCGGGGGTGGATGATGGTGGCATAGTGCAGAGGCTGGCAGACAGCCACATAGCGGTCAAAGGCCATTACTGTTAGGAGGATGCACTCTGTTGTCCCCAGGAGCATGAAGATGAAGAGCTGGACAGAGCATCCCAGAAAGCTGATGGTCTTTGCGGGGCCCCAGAGGTTGAGCAGCATCTGGGGGACACAGGTTGTGGTGAAGCAGAGGTCCAAGAAGGAGAGGTTGGAGAGGAAGAAGTACATTGGAGAGTGGAGCCTGGGGTCCAGTGTGGACAGCAGGAGGATGAGTGTGTTTCCTAGGAGAGTGAGGAGGTAGGAGCACAGGACAACCAGGAAGAGAACCTTTTCCAGGTGTGGGTGTTCAGAGAAGCCCAGCAGGAGGAAGCCCATGGGGGAGCTCTGGTTGACCATGATCTCTGTGTCTAGTTGGAGGGATTAGTGTGGTGCAAAGGGCTTGGTGAAAGTGCCCTTTGTGTGCTTCTCAGGACACTGTCAGGACATGCTACGTGGATATTTTTCTACTTCCCCTGCTCTCACAAGGTCTACTTCCAGACCTAACACCAAGTAGGTCCTTGCCTTCACCTGTTTCACCTGGTCAAACATTGTCTAGTGGCCAGGAGGAAATCAAGAATGTGGTGGGAGATGGGTAGATTCTCATACTGGTGCCTCCAGGTTTCTGATTAAGGATGGAGAACGGTGATTTCAGATGGGTGAATCAACTTCTTCACTGTTTCAGTAGAAATGTGTCGGATACCTTATATTCTCAGCACTTTTCTGGTTTTCCTCAGTGCTATCTCATGCCTATTATCTCTTGGTGGAAGTAGTTAAATAGTATGTTTTAGGTCCGAGGACGTTCCTTTGAGGAAGAAAGCTGTCAAGCATGAACTGTAGTTTAAATATGTTGTCTACCAAAACAAACAAACAAGCAAACATAGATAAGTAAAATAAAAATAAATTAATAAAAGAAATTAAAACCAATTATTTTGAATACATTTTCAGGTTGTATCTCTGTTAGTTTTGAAGTCTCATTATTTCTGTGTTGACTTGATGAATATTCTCTGGCATAACAAGAAGTGTGTTATTTTATACTTTTCATTTTGTAAGGCAGCTCATCAAAGACAGAATAAGTCAATTTGTTTTTGTTTGTTTGAGATAGGGTTTTGTTTTGATGTACAGGCTTGACACCTGTTCCAGGCAATCTTCCTACATCAGCATCTGGAGTGTTGGGCCTGTAAGTGTGAGCTACCAAATCTGGCTCAGGATCTGCTATGCATGTGAGAGATTTTTCTTTCACTGTATGAGGCTCCATGCATACCTCCCAAATGATTTCTGTTGTCTTGGCTTCTTTAATCATCTAACTAAACTGCTGCCCTGGTTAGGAAGTAGCATTGGTCTAATCACTCAGTCCTCATGAGAGTTAACAAGCAGGAAGCAAGAGTGACTTGTTGAGATCACTGTGGCTCACAGTTGCATTATTAAAAGCCTCAGATATAAATGTCAGCCATGTGGCTGTATGGGGTGAATGGAAGTAAGGAATTCATAAGGCGAAGGGCATATTTGGCGGAAATTTCATCTGGGAGAACTCCATCATTGAAGTGACTGCAAATATTGGAGCATAGCAAGCCAGCTCAGTGAGGGAAGAGAGAGGCTGAAGCTACCCTGGAAACTGAACGAAAGACACAGGGTTTTCTCGTCTGGCAGAGGACAGGAAGGCAATGGGTGGGTGGGGCTCTGCTGGAAGTGTCCTAAGATGAAAGAACACTCAGTTACAGGTCCCCATTCTCTGTCACAATATTTTTTCCAGAACCTTCTGCCTACATTTCTTCCCACCTTGTTTTTCCTCCTACAGAGTATTTCTCACTATTATTGTTTTGTATTCAAACCAAAGTATAGACAAAGCAAATATGCACAGTATAAATAACAAGGTCAACCTCTGATGTATCCAGTACCCAGGCTAAGGTTGTAAAACAGACATTTCACATATCTTAGAGGGCCCTGAGTGCCCATCTGTGGCTTCTCATTTCTCATCCTCAAAGATGGAACTACCTCTCAACACTACACAAAGTATTCCTTGCCTTCTCATCTCTCTCTCTCTCTCTCTCTCTCTCAAAATACATTGCATGGGGTCTGGAGAGATGGCTCAGCTGTTAAGGGCATGTGCGTTTCTTGCAGAGGACCCTAGGCCAGTTCCTAGTATGGTAGCTTATAACCATCCCTAACTCCAGCTCTAGATTTGATGCCTTCTTTTGATCTCGGCAGCCATGTACCAAGCCATGTAGTTATGTACTAATGAAGGCAAAATCCTAATACACATGATATAAAATAAATAAACCTTATTAATATACACTGCATTTAGTGTGTGTGTGTGTGTGTGTGTGTGTGTGTGTGTGTGTGTGTGTGACAGTATATGTGTGGAGGTCAGAGGACAACTTGTGGGAATTGCTTTAATTCTATCATGAGGGTCCATGGGATTGAATGCAGGTCATCAGGATTGGAAGAAACACTTTTAACTGCGTCATCTTGCTGACCTCATTTTTTCGCCCTTCGAGATCAGGGTTTCATGTAGACTAGGTTGGCCTCAAACCCACAATGTAGTAAAGGTTGGTTTTAAACTCATGATTCTCCAGTCTCTACTGCAGAAATGTGGGGATTACAGTACACCTGACTGTTTTCTCTTTTGAGATTGTATTTCATAGAACACAAAATATATTCTTTGAAAGCATATACTTTGTGTGTATGTGTGTGTGTGTGTGTGTGTGTGTGTGTGTGTGTTCTCATGCACACATGTATGTGTAACCCTGTGGGAGGCCAGAGGTTGGTGTCCAGTGTCTTTCTCAGTTGCAGTCTACCTTGGTTTTGGTGAGCTCAGTAATTTGGCTAGACTGGCTTGCCATTAAGCCCCAAGGTTCCTTCTTTTCTGCCTCCTCAGTGCTGGGATTATAGGTATGGACATTGCTTTTGGATCTTTGGGCTCTCAGCTCTGCTCTTCATGTGCATGCAGCACAGAAAGCACATTACCAGCTGAGCTGTCTCCTATATGAATTCATTATTTTAAAAATGCTCTTACCAGTCATATAACCAGAACAGAACCATCTACCTCATTATTCCAAAGAAATCCTGTGACAGCAGCTAATCCTCCTTTGCTTTCTTTATATACAGTTTTTCGTGTGTGACTTTAGTGACACACATCTCCATTCAATTATTGTCCTTACTGACCCTGTCTCTAACTTGGCTCTTCCCATAAGAGGTCACTCCTTTCTTTTTTCTGCCTTATTTCTGGATCTCTTTAGAGTTGGTCTTCTTTAGTGGGGGTCAACGTTTCTCTCTTTTGATAAATTATACTTACCATTGTTGGCATCATTCTAAACCATGCATTTATTCATCTGTGACTTTTTCTGCTTCTTGTACTACAAGTCAGGGATGGTCTCCTGAAGTGGTTGATGAAGGTCTGGTAATCATTCCTTGTTTTTTGCTATTAGCACTTTCCAGTTATGGAGTACTTCACATGCTTCACATGTGCCCAGTAGGGCAAACATCTCCCTGAACATCTGGTTTCCATTGCTGCTATGCAAAGATCAATTTTACCATGATTTTTTTTTTTTTTTTTTTACAGTGAGTGGATCTCAGGGCAAGTAAGGTTTCTAAGGTTACCCATTTGAAAATTTTTGGGAACCAAGAGAATGCTAGAGAAAATTTCCTACACCTAGGGGGAGTACAGAAGGAGCTATGACAGACTGGCATTTTCCTGTCCAAAATACAAGGGAGTGAGACACCCCCACCCCCCCAGATGAGCAGCTGATAAACCACTCTGTTTTGTATTAGTGCCTAATGCCCGTAGTCTTGGCACTGCATGTGGAGTTTGTGTTTGGGACCAGCTTGGGGCACATTTGCTTCAAAATCAAAACCAAATGAAAACAACCCCCAAAGTAATGGCACCCCCAAAACAGGCAGATAAAAGCCCCTCACCCCTTTTAACTCCCTATCGGGGGTCATGGAAACTGATATTACATGATAGAAAGGCTAATACTCTACTTACCCTCGACTGAAAAACTACTTTGGTTGCCAACAGTCATCCATGATTAAATTCTTAGTTGGTGCCTCTTTGCTGCATGGACATCAAGAAGAAAACTCAGAATAAAGAAGAAGGACAGTTTCTGAAGGAGCAATTGAAATAAGGATTGCTCAGCTTTGCGGCCACACTCTTTTCAAAGAACATACCCTGTGGTTTGGTTAGAGCTAGCTTATTTGAGTCTTAAATTATCAGATTTTATAAGATAGATAGATAGCTTTTAAGTCATGATCACCTAGAATCTTCCTTATCAGGAATATTTGGCCTGCGTAAGTGGAGCAAATACTAACTGAGGACTCTGCATCATCCTTCCAGACAAGCTGTTAACATTTATCCATGCACCTCCGATTGTCCCTTACAACTCTGCACATGAGTATCTTCCTTTTTACATGAGGAAGCGAACAGGAAATTTAACCTGCTAGGCTACTGCAATATAGTGGTAAGCCCCAGAGTTCATGCATAAACACAGATGAACTGACCAGTTCACCAACCACAGCTTGCTGCCTCTTCTAAAAGGTAAAATGAGGCCAAGTGGGGCAGAGGCATCTCATAACTAGCAAGATTTTGGCAGACAGTCTGTGGAGGAGTTAGCATCTGTTTCAGTGGTTGGTCCTGGTGGTGGAAAGCCTGACATTAGGTATGTGGTAGAGAGGGAGATCCCAGGACTCCTATCCTGTGGAGAGAAACATCTCATTAATTCAGCTGAGACTCAGCGGTTCCACGGCCCACAGATAATTAGCTAGTAATTATGGTGTTGGGGGCAGATGATTCTCTGGAGAAAGTGTGCCAGCAATAGCATTAATGGAATAAGTGACAAAATCTCCCATTCCTTCTGTTAGGAGGGATAACTAGGGTCCCATTGTTCCCCTCCACCCAGCATCTAGACATTGCTCCAGTTCTCTGATTTATCCACACAAGTCCATATTGCTTGGTGTGTATGTGGGGTGTGTGTGTGTGTGTTGTGTGTACACTTGTGTATATGTAGACATCTGTCTAACTCTCATTTGATACAGGCCTGTCATTCATCAGTAGTAGGATATGAGGTCCGCATTGTAGTGGATGTTTCAGGTATGAACCATGGTCATACCTGATAGTCATCTCAGCAGTCTGACCATATAACTGGAATGTTCATATTTTCTTAGACTGTAGAATTTCTACACTGTTTCTTTGGTGTCTTAGGGAACAGTTGTAGCAGCTGCCAGGAAATGTGATGAAATTTCATTAATTACAAGTGGGACTGTAACACTGACGTTTATGAACAGCTAATGACAACGTGGGAAAAAGTGTTATAGTGCTAGAAAGTAGAAAGGGTCACACAAACAAAATGTAAATTTAATAAAAGTATGAAGTTAATGGATAAACATGAAGTTCAGACTATAAGGAAGGAAATGAACATTTATTTAACTGTAAAACATCCCAGAATATCTTACAGACCCACAGTTAAGAGAAACGGGGCTGACGATGCCCTTTCTAGCTTTGGTCTTTCTAGCCTGATGAAAAGTGTACCCAAATCCTGCTGATAAAAGTACTGAACCACGTGGAATCCCATGGATTCACAGAAAGAAAGAAAGAAAGAAAGAAAGAAAGAAAGAAAGAAAGAAAGAAAAAAGAGACTCAGATCTGGCAACAATTTATTTACAGTCCGTGAGACTAGAATTATACAGGAGCATAGCTGCTTTCTGTGTAGATAAGTTACCTCAGTAACTGTGGAAAGCCAATTTTGGTTAACAAACAAAAACAAAAAAGCTACTGCAAATTGAGTGGATTAAGAAAAGACAAGCTTTGAACAATGAGAAAAAAACACTTTCCATACAAACTAGTGCATTTTAAATTATCTTCCCCTTCCCATCCAAAGTGGCTCATCCTCCTGAGCCTGTCTATTAAAGCATTCACTGGCTTATTCACTAACACCACTAATTGAAGGCTTCTGATGTAATAGGGGCTGGGGCCTCAGAAATAAATTCTCATTTCTACATCCAGGGTGTCTGTTTTTCCAAAGCAGGAGAGGAAGGGTTGCTAACCACAATGCATCTATTGAGATGCGACTACTTTACAGAATACACTAAATTTCTTATTCATTTATACAAACATCTTACACTTATTATTATTTTTTTAGTTACTACGAGGCAAAAGTACAACATTTCTCCTGATGCTTCTAGAAAGTACATATATTAAGTGGCATTTTGTGATGCCATTACTTTTTAAATGATTGAGCCCAAGACTTTGCATTGGCGAGCAAATGCTCTACCACTGAGCTACCCTCCAGTCCCCAGTTAGCTTTCCTTTTAACCACAAGGATGAAATGCTATTTTAAAAGGATAAGTGGCCAGTTCCACATCCAGATCAAGACTCATCAATACCATCGTCAGAAGTTCTTCAGTGGTTTTCTTTGGCCGCCTTTTCTAATAATCACTGATTTTCAATGTGTTCTTGGCTAAGCCGTTCCAGGTCTTTCCTCACGTTGGGGTGGTCTTCCAAATCATCATAGAGTGAAGAGACAATGTCCAGTCTCCTGTAGTTCTCGGGGCTGACCAGGCTTCGCACAACCTGAAGGCACCTCTCTTTCAGCGTATATACCGGCAGTGTGATGCTGGCCAGAGCAGGGGGCTCGTCAACGTTGGGAGATGGTATAAATAACTCAGTTCGGTTAACCAGGAGTCTGTCGTTTGTCCTTGCATCCCTGAAGAGCCAAGGGTGACCTCGGTAGCTGTTGATGCGGAGGCTGGTGCCCGGCAGCAGCGTCTGGAAGGGCTGTGGTTCACCGTGGAAGTTGAGCCACAGGGGCTGCACCACGCGCGGGCTGCGGTTCCAGACCACCACGCGGGACAGGTCTCGCGGGTTTACCCTCGCTGAATGCAGCGAGGGTGGCGGCCGCCCTGCAGCCATAGGTCCCGGAGAGTCCAACCCCAAGGCGAGGTCAGCTCTGGAATTCCACTGCCTGGGTGCTCCCCTGTGGGACTCAGCAGCGGCAGCCAGTGCACGCGGTGTTCTTCATATCCGGACTCCAGCGCTCTGACTGGTTTTTCGGGTCCCTGCCCGTCGCTCCAGGAATGGCAGGCTGGAAAGGTGTGCCATCCTACGTGCTGGATCTCATGAAGACACACTTAATCTTTGAATGACTTGGGACCTTGCCAGAACACACAGAATGAACTCGGCGAGCGAGCACTTTTCTTTCCTTTTCTTTTTTCTCTTTTCTTCTCTCTCCTCTCCTCTCTTCTTTTTTCTTTTCTCTCTCTCTTCCTTTTTTAAAAAATCTGATCATTGTGCTCATTTGAACAAATGCATATTCACTACTGGATGTCTCCCCCCACTCCCTCCGCCCCCTCCACGCCCTCTGCCCCTCACTCTTTCTGTCCCCCTTTCCCCCCTGAAACATTGGGACCCGCCAGAAACCATTATTGATAGCCCTCTTTTATGTGTCCATCATACACACACACACACACACACACACACACACACACACAGAGACAGACACACGCAAGCACGCACGCACACAAACATCATCATCTTGGGGTTGAAACTGGACCTTTATTGAGATATGGTCTTATTAGGTACCTATGTATGGCGTAGTACTCACTATGTAACTCAGGATGGCTTTCAACTCCAGACAGTCCACCTTCCCCAGCCTCTTATGTGCTGAGATAATAGGCACGAGCCACGAAGCACCACTAAAACTTGTTTATTTGTTGAATTTCTCTGGTGAGTAAATTTTGTGAGTTTTTTTTCTCCCTCTGTGTAGATGTTGATGTCTCTACTTAGTGATAACTCTACTTTTAAAAATTATTTTATGGGTCTGGAGAGATGGCTCAGTAGTTAGGAGCACAGGCTGTTCTTCCAGAAGTCCTGAGTTCACTTCCCAGCAACCACGTAGTGGCTCACAACCATCTGTAATGGGATCTGATGCCTTCTTCTGGTGTGTCTGAAGACAGCGTCAGTATATATATAAAATGAGTAAATCTTTAAAAAAATATTTGATATTTTTATTATTGGAAATTGAGTCTAGGGCTTTAAGCATGCTAAACATGTGTTCTGTCTATCACCGGACTACACCTAAATTTTAATTATTTCTTTTGATACAAGGTCTCTTATGGATATGAGCCACCATGACAAATCCAAATAATTTTCTTGAGGTGGGCTTCCTAAGAATTTCCCCAAGTAAAGGAAAGCTAATTTTGGTCAGCCAGTAGTTTGTTGGAGGTTTTGTGCTTAAACTGAACCTGAGAAAGAAGCACAGTCTGAGACATGTTAGTCTGGAGCTGGTCCCAGCATGCCTCCACGGATAGCATGAAACAAGGTTATTCAGATATTGAGACATGCCACAGGGATCAGTAGTTCTGACAAGGATGGAACAAACAACAACAAAACCCCCAAACCCTATATGAATTATAGAATAATGGTACCAACAGCTAGAAAAAAGTGTACAAAGGGCATTGAGAACCTATAAACAAAATAAAGTGGAAATGAAACATAATGAATGGAAAAGAAACAAATATTAACTATGTTTTTGAATGTGAATTAAAGATAACTCATCTGTCTGTCTGTCTCTGTGTCTGTCTTCCTCTTCCTCTCCCTCATCTGTAGATGAATGACAATAAATATGAAGTCATCCTAGATAGGGCACCAAAGGTAGGACAAATAAAGTATTCCATTCAAGTCCAGGTTGGTCAACCAATGAGTCTGTTTATTGTAGTTACAGAAGAATGGATGATATATTACAGCTGTATCACTGAAAGCCTCACTTAAGCATGGATGAGGACACATGTAAGTTGTGTCACTGGGGTCTGGTATAACTTACTTGCAGCTAAATCTTTAGAGAGGTTCCTTTCTTCCAGTTGTTTACTGGTTATGTCATCTCAAGGAGGAATCACCAAAGTCCTGTAAATTTCATGAGCTTCCTGAGTTCTGTAAGATTTCTTTTCTCTTCCTTCTAAATTTCTTGAGTCGTATGAGTCTCCTTAATCAGTCCAAGTAAGAATGCTTCATTTTGGAAGAAACATTTAGCACTCTTCCCACTCATATTCCGATTCTGCTTCTCTCCTTCTCACTACCTCTCCCCCTCCACTATAGCTTGTCACTCACTAGATCTACTGTTGTGGCTTGGATAGGCATGGGAGAGTGAGTGGACTTGGAAGTTCAGCTTTTTCACAAATGCTCAAATTCATTTTTAATTTGGAAAGTATACTAAGTATTTCTCCTCAGCTTTCCTCAGCGTCCTCATCTTTCCCTAGTAGCTTCCAGAATGCCCTCTTTACCTCCTTGTTCCTCAGAGTGTATACAAGAGGGTTGAGTGTGGGGGTGCCCACTGCATAGAAGAGACCAAAGAACTTGCCCCTCTCTTGGGCATAGGGATTTTTGGGCTGCAGATAAACAGCAATGACTGAACTGTAGAAGAGGGTGACCACAATGAGGTGGGAGGAGCAGGTCCCAAAAGCTTTCTTGCGCCCCTTTGCAGAACGTATCCTCAGCACTGCCCTGGCAATGGCACCATAAGAGACCAGGATGAGGCTCAGAGGCACAACCACGATGAAGATACTAGCAACAGCCATCTGGATCTCATTGTAGGTGGTGTCCCCACAAGAGAGTCGAATTAGAGATGGGACTTCACACAAAAAGTCATCTATCTGCCTATGGGGACAGAAGGGCAGGCGGAGGGTGGGAGGTGTCTGAACTATGGATTGGACCAAACCTATAGCCCAGGCTATACCTGCCAACTGCCGACATAGGCGGGGGTGGATGATGGTGGCATAGTGCAGGGGCTGGCAGACAGCCACATAGCGGTCAAAGGCCATTACTGTTAGGAGGATGCACTCTGTTGTCCCCAGGGACATGAAGATGAAGAGCTGGACAAAGCACCCCAGGAAGCTGATGGTCTTTGCAGGACCCCAGAGATTGAGCAGCATCTGGGGGACACAGGTTGTGGTGAAGCAGAGGTCCAAGAAGGAGAGGTTAGAGAGGAAGAAGTACATTGGAGAGTGGAGCCTGGGGTCCAGTGTGGACAGCAGGAGGATGAGTGTGTTTCCTAGGAGAGTGAGGAGGTAGGAGCACAGGACAACCATGAAGAGAACCTTTTCCAGGTGTGGGTGTTCAGAGAAGCCCAGCAGGAGGAAGCCCATGGGGGAGCTCTGGTTGACCATTGTCTTTGTGTCTAGTTGGCAGGATAAGAATGTCAGACAACGTATTTTAATTTGTTTTGTAAAAGCTCACTTTGCATACTTGTCAAAATGTGTGAAATAGATATTTCTCTTCTCCCTATTCTTAGTGTCCTTCCTCCTTTTCCCTGCTCCTTCTGGTCAAATGTTTTCTAGTGGCTGAGAGGAAGTCAGGAATGTCCTGGAAAATTGAGTAGATTCTTCCTCTGGTACTTCTGACTTCTCAGCTGAGGGCAAAGGAGGCTGACGAAAACATGAATTCATTGATTAGTTAGTTTTCATTGGTTCAACAAACTTTTATCAAGCACCATGTATGATCTGAACACTGCAACTATTGACTCTGTTCTTTATGAGTATCAGCAGCTTTAAGCAACTGTGTGGTTGGATCAATGACTTGATGGTAAACGTTAGAGTAGAATTGGTCTCACTTTCTAAGTGTAGACATGAATTTGGTGATGGTTCATATTTGGTCTTTGGTATGCTTTTTCAGGAGGTTCACTCAGGACTGATGACTATCCTGTGACTGAGATTTTCCCCTATATAAAACAATTCAATTTCCAGAGAGATCAGTTAACTTATTTTATTCTTTATGCGAAATTATAGGAACGTTCAGGGTGGCATGGTGTAGAGCTCACTCTTTAAAAACAATCATTATGCTCACTAAAGTAAAAGCAAGTGACTTCTCTTCATTTTGAAAGGTCTGTCCTCAATATTTTATCTTACAAATATGGAACAAGCCAAGATAAACACAGCATTGGTTCTATGATGATTCTTGTCTAATTCTATAATGACACAGTTCTTCAAGGACATAGAATCCTAGCACTGACCTGGCTCAGGTAAGAGGAGCTATGTGTGGGAGGAAGCCTGGCCTCTGTAATGAATTAATTTTTCAATTTTTTTTTTAAAAAATAGAGGTTTAGAAATGGACAGCTGAAGGTGTATTTTATTTTTCTTTTAATATAAAATAACATTTAGTAACTTAAACACATCATTTTCCTCTCTCTCTCTTTTTGAGATGGTGTTACATTATCAGTGGTACTGACTTCATCTTGAGTATGTAGCCCTTGTGAACTGTGAGCTTGAGACCCTTCTATTTCATTATCATCATGGTTAATTTGGGGCATCCAAACACAGTTCTGGATTTTGTTTAATTTCGTTTAATTTCATTCATATTGAAATTCAAATCTTTTATTTTCAATCAAGTTCAATTTTACAATTAGATTGCAAGGTAGCTACAATGAGTCCCATACCACCATAAGTGATATTAACCAAACTTTAGTATTTTTATTTATTTGTATTTTGATTTCACCCCCTTCCTTTTTATTTATAGCTCTGACTGTCCTGGATCTGCCTACTCCTGCCTCCTGAATTGGGACTAAAGACATGCGCCATTGATTTTTCTTAGTGTGTTTATGTATTATTTTTATTCAGCATTATTTGGGAGAAGGTTGCTCATACTGTTATGTTCCTTCATATTTCAGTATGATTTGTTACAAAATTGTCTATCAATGCAGTAATTGAATTTAAATAGCTTACTATCGTTATCTAATATACAGCCCATATTCCTAATTTGTTGTCCCAAGAAGGTCCTTTATTGAGTATGATGTTTTACATAGGATCCAATGAAGACTGACATACTAGGTACGGTTCTCCTCTCTGTCCCCATTTTCTGTAGTGGCTAAGGCATCAAGCTAAGGGATCTGTTTTGAATATTGGACAATGTGAACAGACCATGTGGCAGAGCTCATAGGCTGGAAAAGTGAGTGGACTGGAAATCCAGCAGGACATTGAACATCATCACAGGACCCCAGAACTGAAAGCCATGAAATAATATGGGGGAGAGACAGGGTTGTAGAGAACAGTGATGCATCCTGCAGGAGGTGATGCTACTGTTGAGAAAGAGAGGTGATCCGGGCCACTGAAGCTCACCTTGGAGGTGGCAGGCAGTGACAGTCACTGTGACAGCTGAGAGGCAGCATCCCTGCAGGTTGATAGGCGGGGCCTGTGGAGGGGATGGGTGGGATGTGTCTCCTTCCAGGTCCCCTCTTTTGTGTTTGGAAGTTCTGTACTATCTTTCCTCCCCCAGTTTAACTCTGAGTGTCCTTCTGCCTTCTCCTATTCCTCCAATTTTTTTCTCTCTGAGGGAAGATCCTAATTTTTGAGTGCTGTTATAATATTTCTGCAAAAGGCTTAGAAACCATTTGCATGCCTCTCCTGATCCCACTCCTTATCCTGATCCTACTCCTTAAGAGGCAATTACTCTTATTTAGATTATTTATATTAAGTTCTCCTTTGCTGTCTTGTAGCACTTCTTGTGTTACTGAAAAGCATTTCAAGGGCTTCTTAGCTGTGAACTCTTCAATATCCTTCCTGTGTCCCTGACTTTCATAGAGTTCAGGTCACTTTGAGTTTATTATTTTAAAGCTCTTCAATGCTCATCATTCTTTGACTATCTTTCTATTGTTTTTTTTTTTTTTTGTGCTGTGATTCAACCCTCTCCCTCTTTACCTGCTCTATTTCTGAGCCACCAAAATTCTACTTGACAGTCTTCCAGTTATTTCCATTTTCGTGGATGCATTCTTTGTCCTTCTATCTGGTGTCTGTCTGTCTCCTTTTTTATTTTTTTAAAGATAGGTTTTCTCTGTGTAGTCCTGGCTATTCTGGAACTCACTCTGTAGACCAAGCAGAGATCTACTTGCCTCTGTTTCCAGAGTGCTGGGATTAAAGGCATGTGTTATCACTGCTTAGCTGTTCCTCTTCCTTACCGATCACCAAAGACCTAGGCATGCACTAGAAGGTACAGGGAGTGGGTTGCCATATCTGCTCTTATTGATGTCCACATCACGACTGTCATCATCTGCTGAGAACATTCTGTACATCTGGCCCCATGCTACATTTCTAGAATATTCATTAGCATTGTTCTCTCATTACAGAGGTGCAGTACTAGAGTATTGAAACAACTTGCCCTACATTACACAGCCAAGACCAGGCCTGGATTCTGAGCCCTGTTTGAGTTCCTATATGGTACTCACACACTCTGCATCCACTGTGTAACCCAGGTACAATGACTGCATTCTACCTTTGTTTGCAGATGAAGAGAAACACAGATAAGTTAAATATTTTGTTCAGGACAATACAACGTGTGCCAGACGAGGCCCCACTCTTTAAGACATGGGGGGTTTTCTTGGACTACAAAAGAAAAATCCCAGGACTTACTGTGGTCAGGGCAGAGTCCTCTCATTCCTTGGCAGGTGAGGCTTCCTCATGATAAGGAGCTTCTGGCCTGAATGGAGCCTCCACTCGATATTCACACCATGAAAAGTGAGAGCAAATTGATGGCTGTGCTCTTTGACAGCACTGATGTTAGGGCTCAGCATACTGTGGATGGGAATGCTATTCTGAACTTCTCAAAGCACTCTGCATCAGTGGCATTATCTGGATATGAGTACTGTATGTTCTCTTTTAGATTTCAGGTAAAGTAATGCATACACAGACAGGTTAAGTACCTTAGTCAGGATAGTATAATCTGAGCTGAGACTTGAACCAGAGGAGACTGACTCTCATGGTTCTACATGCACCATATCCCACCATCAACATTCTGCTATAGTCCAGGAAGTCAGCATTATTTTGGTGACCCTGGAGATAGTAAAGGGCACCATGAGAGGGATTCCTGGATTCCAATCCCATAGGGAGACATGCTCATTAGCTCTGTTAGGACTCTAGGGCCTCTGCCTACAGATAGTTAATTAGCCACTGTTGATAATGATGGTTATGAGTGAAGTGGAAGATTTAGAAGAAATCTATTAGCAGGTTTATCTCCTGGGATTAAACAAAGAGGTTACTATCCATTCCTCCCTGTCATTGGGCAGTACAGTGACATTACTTTATTCCTGTGACTCTTTTGCTTATCCTATCCCTTTCTCTCATCTCATTTCAACCCACTCCATACTTAAGTCATGCTTTCTTCTTTGTTTCTTTCTTTTTTCTCTTGGTAAAGTACAGCAGAAAGGGTTGGGGAAAAACCTCACTTTTGCAAAGTGCTTGCAGGATGTACTGGCTGGTTTTGTGTGTCAACTTGACACAAGCTGGAGTTATCTCAGAGAAAGGAGCTTCAGGTGAGGAAATGCCTCCATGAGATCCAGCTGTAAGGCATTTTTTCAATTAGTGGTGAACGGGAGAGGGCCCATCGTGGGTGGTGCCATCCCTGGGCTGGTAGTCCTGGGTTCTATAAGAGAGCAAGCTGAGCAAGCCAGGGGAAGCAAGCCAGTAAGTAACATCCCTCCATGGCCTCTGCATCAGCTCCTGCTTCCTGACCTGCTTGAGTTCCAGTCCTGACTTCCTTTGATGATGAACAGCAACGTGGAAGTATAAGCTGAATAAACCCTTTCCTCCCCAGCTTGTTTCTTGGTCATGATGTTTGTGCAGGAATAGAAACCCTGACTAAGACAAATTGGTATCAGGGTATTTCTGTGACAACCTGACTATGTTTTGGGGAGGACTGTGGAAGGACTTTGAAATTTTGAGCTAGAAGAGGCATTGGGATGGTGAGAGCTCTGTGGGATGTTGTATAGGATCTTGGAATTTAATGTTGAGAACAGTGCAGAAGATAGAGGCCTGGCCTGTGAAATTTCAGAGGGAAGATTAAAGACTCTTATAAGGGTCATTGCTATTTTGACTGTGAAGATTCTAGGGTTTTGGTTATCTGATGCTGAAGGATCAGCTGTGATGAACAAGATACCAGAACTTCTAAAGCGAAGGGTGATACAAGATGTTGATATCTGACCTGCACATATACATACACACATATAATTCTACATGTGTACAGAAATAAACACATACACACACAAACATGAGTGAACACATGCATATAAATATCAAGATATAGTTTATGTATAATAAAAATTCATATTTGAAGTGTGTAGTTTGTTGTATTTTGACAGCCCCAATCAAGATAGAAACATTCCCGCCACTCTACAAACTTCACTTTGCTCCTTTAATTTTTTTAAAAAATAAGCTTTCATTTATGTGTATGTGTATGTATACACCACATATGCAGGTGCCCTTGGAGGCCAGAAAAGGATGTTATATTATCATTTTTACATTCAGAGAACTGGATGACTAGTTTAAAGTAAGTTTTAAAGTTTGTCTTGGGCCCCATTCACAGCTGTCCTCAGATACATGATCTTCAGAAATACTGGGACTTAATGAATTCATCTGAGAAATATGATAAGATACCAGCGATTTGGGAAGGCCACAATGTTGCTGATTATAGTGATCCTGCTAGCATGAAGAAATCATAATTGTTGGAAAAGGAAGAAGAGCTAAGAACAGTTGCTGGGGTGTATGACAGTGAGTCTGAGAGTGAGGACCAGGAAATGATGGAAATCCGACAGCTGGGAAGACAAATTAGAGAAAAGAAGTTGAAAATTCTACAGTCCAAAGAAAAGAATACACAGGGACCCAGGATGCCCCGAACTGCCAAGAAGATTCAACGGGCAGGTTTAGAGAATGAGATTCATAGTCCTGGTGTGGACATGGATGATAAAAACAATGTCCACTACGCCGTTCCAGCAAGAAGATCTCAGAGTGTCATTAGGAAAAGAAAATGAGAAGAATCTGTTCCATCCTCTTCCATAACCGGGAGTTAAAGCCGGAGTTGCTCTAAAACTCCACGTGATGTTTCTGGTCTTCGGGATGTCAAGATGGTGAAGAAAGTGAAAACTATGATGAAGAAAGCTCAGAAGAAGACGAATTGATTGGGGAAGAAAGGAGACGTAAACAGGCATGTTTGACATGAAGCCCAAGCACGCACTTACTCTCTGGGAAGAGGAAAGCTTGTATAAAGGACAGCAGTTGGAATAGTTTAACTCGACTCCTGATTATTTCTGGGGGCGGTAAGGTGTGTTTTATAGAATTTGGAATCACCATCTGTTAACCAAAAGAAACAATGGAATGACTCTTAAATGCTTGTTGCTTTGCTGAAAACCGGTAAAGCCAACTAAGCATGCAGTGCTGTGGTCACTGTGCAGTTCGGATGTTTGCATACAGAGCATTCAGTACTTGATGGTGCGCTTCTTTCACACGAGGGACTCGTTTTGCAGAAAAGATTTATTGGTGTAAGGAGGCTGTTTTGGTGGGGGAACTGTTCTGTAGTGGAACTTTTGTCACCCAAGTACCTATTTTTGTTAAGAAAGTATCCTTGCTGGGAGGTCTAGGCAGAAGGCTATCCCCCTTACATTTAGGAGTGTGTCAGAACTTAAATTACTCTCTTAAGATTAATTTCTAAACCTGTAGTACAATGTATCATTGTAACTTTAACCATTTTATCCGAAGTAAACATCCAGCAAAAACATTAAAAAAAAAAAAAAAAAAGGAAAAGAACAGGGATACATTTTGAGAAAAGCATCATTATGTGACTAAATCATGTGTGAACAAAATATAGTGTAGATATACAAACTAAACATGCCTAGTATTCTTAAAAGCTATAATAACAAGACTCCCATAGAGTATTTGGTTTATTGGTGAGTGACAGAACATCACTTGTTACATGACTGTGGCAACTCCCTCACAACCCCAATAATCTTTGTTGAAATCTAAGAAAAACATTTTTTTGTGATAGCTCAAAAATAGGTGTATAAAGTACGTTGCTGTGTTGAAAGTTGCAGGCTCTTTATTTTATTTCTAAAATTCAATTCTTACTAGGTAGCTCTGAGTGGCTGGGGAACTAATGTGTAGGTCAGTGAGGCCTTGAGCTTGAGGATATTCCTAGCTCTGCCTCTAGGTGCTAGAGTTAAAGGTGTGCATCACCACACAGATTTTGGTTTTAAGAATCTTTCGCGTATGTTTATATGAGATGATGAATTTGGCTAAACCTCAATTGCTCCTTCCTGTTGGCTGTACCTGAAGGATTTATAAAAGAAAAGAGGGGGGTGGAGAGATGGCTCAGTGGTTAAGAGCACTGGTTGCTCTTCCAGAGGTCTTGAGTTCAATTCCCAGCAACCACATGGTGGCTCATACCTGTTGGGAGCCGCCTGAGCACCCACATCCGCCATTACAAGATGGCGCCTACATTTGGCCGAGGACAAGTTGTAAACAGGCTAGTGCGCATGCACCTGGTAATTTTCCACTTCAGAATCTTAGCCTCTCTCGTGGCGGCATCTGGCCTGGTGTGCAGGAGCCAATGGGGAAGCTCCATGTCCCAGGCAAGCGCTGTGACCCATATAAAGGGCGAGTATTCTATTGTTCTGAGTCTCCACTCGTGGCAAGCTTATGCTCTCCCTCTCAAGATGCATTAAAGCTTTTACTGCAGAAGGATCCTATGTGTGCCGCGTCGTTCTTGCTGGCGAGAGCGTAGCGCGGGACACATACCCATCTGTAATGGGATCTGATGCCCTCTTCTGGTGTGTCTGAAGACAGCTACAGTGCACTCATATAAAATAAAATAAATAAATTGACCAAGACAGCTCAGTCAGTCTACAGGGTCTCAAGTGAGGGAGTGAGGATTGAAAAACAAAGAGTTAGACAAAATTTTAACATGACTCCAGCCCGCACTGAGGCTGAAGCAGGTTTATTTTTCTCCAGCCTGCTTTTACATCATTCTAGGTACATCCAAAACACATGGTCAGTTCTTAGATCAAAGACAAAGTAATCAAGCAAAGTCGTACACAAGGAGATCACACAAGATAGTAATCAAGCAAAGTAGTAAGCAAAAGGATCACACAAGGTAATAAGTAAAATAGTAAGCAAAGAGATCCCATACGGTAGTAATTCAGCAAAGTAGTAAGCAAAGCCCCATGGTCCCTGTTTCTAATATTCTTATCTGAGCCTACTTCCTTGTCCAAGCCCAGTGACAAATGCCAAATTCCTAGAAGCAGCACCAAAAACTCTCAACAGTAAATAATGAGAGAGAGAGAGAGAGAGAGAGAGAGAGAGAGAGAGAGAGAAAGAGAGAGAGAATTATTGTAGTAAGGGTGGATGGTGAGAAAGGAGGGAATCCACCTGGCCATCATCTAGAGGCTAGACTCTGGGTCTCTTTGTTATGAGTGCAAGTGCTCTGAAGGAAAAGGCTAACACAACACAACACAACAAAAGTGTTGTGGAGGGTTGTAGTTAGTGTGTGT
This sequence comes from Rhynchomys soricoides, assembly GCA_019843965.1. Lineage (NCBI taxonomy): Eukaryota > Metazoa > Chordata > Mammalia > Rodentia > Muridae > Rhynchomys > Rhynchomys soricoides. Next base: position 212,535 of record JADRCH010000347.1, on the reverse strand, counting down.
CTTCTTCAGCCAGCTGCCTGGGTTCCTATCTCAGCCCCCATGCTTCTAGCAGTATTTTCCAGAACAGTTTTTCTCTCTCTGGCCTTCATTTCTTCATCTTAAATGGCACTAAAAATAGTGCCCAGCCTCTGGAAACATAAAACCCTCAGAAGCATTTCTCTTACCTAAATTCCCCTGCTTTCTCTCTCTCCCATTTCTTCTCTTCCATCTTTCCCTCTATTCCTCTGTCTTCCTCCTACCCACCCATCTGTCTTTCCATCTAACTTAAGTAAAGCATGTACAGGCTGAAAGAATTCCAAAACCCCAACAGTAGGACAGAGTGTATGATAAGTCTCTCATTCTCATAATTCAGGCAAGTGAGAGGCAATATCTTCCCTTTGAGGAACTGCATGCAAGTTTTATTGTACATACATGAATATGTACATACGTGTGAACAAACATTATACATACATATTTTCTTCTTTAAGAACATTTATTACTGGGGGAGGGGGATTTAATGCAGAAAAGCCCAATTCTGAGGTTTCCAATAATCTTACCTACCTCCCAATATGCCAATCAAAGAAGCGAGGATGAAGGGCAGAAAAAGATCTACTCATTGTGGCTACAACTCAGAAGAACAAATAGTGGCCTTTAAGCAGCTGACAGAAACTTTGAGATTTTATAGAAAAAAGAAACAAAGCAGGATCTAGGATACAGAGTTAGAGGAGGTTAGGTTGGTTAGGCCTGTGGCCTGATGATCATAGTCCCAGCCCTGATTCTGCCAAGGGCTCAGGAGAAATTGTTTAGTCTCTCTCACATGGTGATAACTGTTGCTCAGAGTGCTGTCTCAGCATCAGGTGTTGCCTTCATTCAGAGCATGATCTCATCCTGGGGCTGTTTGCGAGGCTTGCTGTGGCACGAAAGTAGTTTCAGTTTCTCCATAGAAAGATGTTTATCAGTCAGCCCTGCCCTTCCCGGAATCCAAGTTCTTACAGGAAGGAGTGAATGAAGCTAAAGAGGCAAAAATAGAGTTAGTTAAACCCGTAGCTGATTCCCTACTCCATACTGAGTGTGATGGAGACTCGTTTAAACCTGATTTTCCAGTAATTCCTCTCTGTATTCATTAACTTAGTCCTCTTGGTGTGCTTTGCCTTCCTTTTTATTACAAGTAATATCACACACATCTCTCTCATTTTACACATTCTGAATAGTAGTATAGAACTTCTGGGTTAGAAGTTATATACATCACAACATTTAAACTTATTTTCATCACAAACTTTGATACCACAAAGAAGACACACAACAAATGTACAAACTTTAAAGCATAATGATATTATATACAGTAATCTAGTGGAGACACATGCTTTTCAGTTTCTTTTAAAAGAATTACTATCTTTTGATATTTTTTGTTATTTCCTTTTTTTTGAGATTCTAATATAGATGACATCATTTCTCCATTCCCTTTTCTCTCTCTCTCCAACCCCCCCATATACTTCTTCTTGCTCTCTTTCAGATTCATGCCCTCTTTTAAAAATTAATTGTTATTACTTGCATATATGTATATACATATATATTCCTAAATATAGGCTTCCCAGTCTCTATAACGTTATTTGCATGTAAGTTTTTGGGGCTGACCATTTGGTATTCAATAGCTAAATCAGTGTACTCATCCTTGGGGAAGACTATTTCTCCCACTCTCAGAAGTGTTTGTAGTTCTTCGTGTTAGGCTGAGGCTTTGACATGTCTATAATTGTCCTTGTTCAGCTCATGTTTAGGCAGTCGTGTTGATGAAATTTTATGCATATAGCTTCTTGCATTACTAGGAGACACAGTCTCACAGCAAATTCCCTGATCCTCTGGCCCTCACAACCTTTCTGACCCTTCTTCTGGAAGGTTCCCTCAACTTAGGTGTAGGAGTTGTTTTGTAGATGCATCCGTTGGGCCTGGACTCCACAACTATGCCTGTTGATTGATTGTAGTTTTCTGTGATTGTCTCACCTGTTGCAAAGAGACATTTTCTTGATGAAGGATGAGGTCTGCAGTTATCTGTGGGTATAAGACAAATATTTAGAATGTAGTTAAGGATTATTATGGTTTAGTAAAGCAGTGGTTGTAGGTTTCCCTCCAAGATCCATAACTTCATTAGTCTTAGGTAGTTGGATAGGTTACTGGTACAGGGTATGATTTTGCTCTTGTTGAGTGGGCCTTAAGTCCAACTCAAGAGCTGTTGTCTACTGCCAAGGTAGACTGTGTGGGACCCTGCTAGCTCTACTGCTGGCAGAGAAACTAACAGCAAGAGGCAAGAAGGAAATCCTGTTCAGCGTGGCTTAATTAGCCAGGCTGGTTTAAATTTCTGGAGTCTGACCCCAAACAGTTTATTTTTTGACATATTTAAACAGTACTGGGGGCTAGAGAGATGGTTCAGTAGTTTAGAGCACTGACTGGTCTTCCAGTGGTCCTGAGTTCAATTCCCAGCAACCACATGGTGGCTCACAACCATCTGTAATGGGATCTGATGCTCTCTTCTGGTGTGTCTAAGGACAGCAACAGTGTATGCATATATATATAAAATAAATACATCTTTTAGAAAAAGAAAAATGAATGGATTCTACTGACTGAGAAACAATGTTCAGAATAAGGGTCTAGGAATATTACCATGCCATGCTAGTGGTTGAAGTTCATAAGCATCATAGCTGGATAGGACTGTCAATTGCTTCCTTAATTTTGAAGCTAGCATGGTGTTTGGCTATCTTTTAAAATTGTATGTGTGTATCTGCATGTGGGTGTGTGTGTATTTGAATACAAGGGCCTGTAGAAACCAGAAGAAGGATAATGGATCCCTGAAGCTGAAGTTGCAGGTGGTTGTGAGCCACCTGATACAGTCTTCTGAATTCTTAATTGCTGAACCATCTTTCCCTATGTTTATTTTTTTTATTTTTAAAGGCAGGGTCTCCTTGTATAGCCTGGCTGGCCTGTGACTTGCCATGTAAATCAGGTGACGTTGAACTCACATTGATCCACTTGCCTCTACCTCTGGAGTGCTGAGATTAAAGGCATGCCACTGTGACTAGCTACTTTTTTTCATGTATAGTGTGTGTGTGTGTGTGTGTGTGTGTTTGTCTGTGTAATAATAATTAATTGCAAAAATAAGGCTAGGAATGTAGCTCAGTGGTAGATTTTTTACAAGAATATGTGTAAGTGGAGAAAAATAGCAGAAAGCTAAAAACTTACAATGCAATTCCTGAAGAGAATACAATCCAACTCTCTCTGTAGCTTTTTCTTGATTTCCTGTTTTCCCATGGAGGAAAGAAGGCTTAAAGACTGCATGTTAAGCAAGATATGTATCACTGAGCTGCACAAACCTCTGTGTATCTTCTGGCTTGTACCCATATGTCTAAAAGGAAAAGGGAGTCAAGAACATGTGCCAAGGCAGTGGATAATTTTACTTTTTTATGTTTTGTATATTTACATAATAGCTGTGTGGTCCAAAATGTCATATTATTCAATTAGCCTGAGATAACTTCACTTTGGAATATTTGTTTTAAAACATAATATTACCTATAATAAAATTAAGTATATGTTGTATCTCTTAAGGAATAAACTACTTGTAAAAAAAACATTAAATTTAGCTAATAGCAGTAGCTTAACTCTGAATGTAAGACAAGAAAATGTCAGTGTGACTCCAAGGGTCATATTTCCTCTTAAATACCTTCAAGTAACTTACAGCATTTAGATTCAACTTCATTTCTGTTAGGTGAACATATCCTGAATTTTAGAATATTTCCTCCTTTTCTGTGTTCTTGGGATAGTTTGCTTGGTTTTGAGATCTATAAATACTTCTTCATGCAAGTCTTCTTGGTGTTGTGTTTTTATGAACTCAGATGAAGAGAAGAAAGTGGTAGAAAGGAAGAGAGACAAGAAGAAGAGAAGGGATCAGAGTCCAGATTTATTGTTTATTACTTGAAAATACTCCATTTCTCAGAATCTAAGTCCTCTCTGGTGGGGAAACGACTGAGGTAGCTTTTCCCAGGAACATCCCAGACTTGACCTCGAAGTCACTCCATGCTGGAAACTCCCAATTGCCATGGGTGTTTTTCTCTTCTCTTTCTTTCCTTTGGAGGCAACAACAATATGATTAGAAGCCAAGCCCTAGAGTAGCAAAGATGTACACTGGGATTTTGTTGACTAACTAGTCTTGTTTATACCTAAAGATACCAGTCCTTCACCAAGATATGAAAACAGCAAGTGAGATCGTGTTTAATAATCTTATGCCATTTCAGAAATATAAATTCTCACTAAATGTTACTTTTTTGTTATTTGTTTATTTGTTAATTTACTCTTTCTGTGCCAGATAACAAGCTGGGCAGTGCCAGAGATACAAGCGAAGTAGAACACAGTCATGGTCTTCAAGTGCTTACTGGGGTGATAGACAAGGAGATGATCCTATTGGTAGAGAAGTGGGCTTCAAAAGACTTCAGGAGAAATATGGGCAGATAACCCAGAACTAGAGAGGGGCAGGTGCTCCTGAAGCAATGCTGCCTTTGTTGGGTTTTTACTCAAGCTCATGGTGTTTAGGGTAACGTTGGAGGGAAAGGCATGCTCACTGGCTGGGGAAGGCAGAGCTCCATATGCTCAGGAAAATGGAGGAATTTTAGTAATGAGGCTGGACCTGCTGACTTGCAGTGACACTGCTCTGACAAAATCATTCCTAATTAAAGTCATTTCTAGGAGTGGGAACCTGGCAATGTACTCTCCTGACAGCTCTGGTCAAGGATCCTTGCTACCCGTGACTCCAAATGCTGGCACAGACAGTCATGGACAAGGAAGGACAAAGGAGGAGAATAGTGTGTAGCTTTAAGCAACATTTTAACATATGCTCTCCCTCTGGCAGGAACAAAAATATTCAAAGAGATATTTATGCCCCTCCTTTTAGCTACCAGACTATTGAAATGGTGGACCTTCCTAGCACCCAAATTTTAATTTCTCCAGGCATCTCATTCTGGGAGAAGGGAAGGACCAAATCCTGGTGCCAGCCAGATTTTGAAGAGGAGAGCTTGTCTTTGGGAAAGAGATTACACCCATTTCCGAGAACCTGGCAGACTACAGCCTAGATTATGGTGATGGAAAGTACCACAGCTAAGACACCTTGTCATGAATTTGCTTAGCTTGTTATAGGCAGGGACCTGAGGATGAACTTGAGGGACCTCCTTGGCACCCCCCTCAGATATTTATTTATTTATTTTATGTGTACAAGTATACTGTTGATGTCTTTAGACATACCAGAAGACCTATTATAGATGACTGTAAGCTACCATGTGGTTGCTGAGAATTGAACTCAGGACCTCTGGAAGAGCACTCAGTGCTCTTAACCTCTGAGCAATCTCTCCAGCCCTGAGTCTCTCTCCCTTTGAATATGTCTCCTTTCTCTGCTTGTCACTGTTACTTGTTTATTGGCATGTGGAGGACATGGGTGGCCAAGCCTAGATTGTTAAGGCTGCAGGGCCTGGACTCTGGCCCAAACAATTCTGAATTGTATTGTATAAATAAAACTGTATAAGAAAGTAGTGACTGCGGATAGGAATTTAAATGTGAAGGAAACTTGTGGCAGACCATGTTTGGCAGCTTATCCTTTCTCTTCTGCCAGGCCCTCCCTGCTGCCTCACTGCAAGGCTGTTTCCCATTCACCTTCAATCTGAGATGACATTTTTCTGCCGGAGACTGGCGATGCTTCAGAATTCCTAGATTCTATTGGACAATGGTGGCAGCTAAAGGTCAGAAGCTAAAATTTTAATTATTGAGAATAGGGAGCTGGCGAGAGCTGACAGAACAGCAGAGCCAGGGGCATCCAGTATGTTCTACAAGGGACTCTCCCCTTCATGATCATCTTGTGTTTTAAAAAAGCATATTACCCTATATGCTTTTTTACAAAAAAAAATCTTGTATATATGCAAGATTATATACATTAATAGTTTCAGATTAACTAATGACTAGCTAATAAGAGCTTCAAATACAATTTTCATTAGGATTTTGAAATATTTAAGCAAGATTTTGGATTGCCTTACTAGGCACAGGTACTTTATAAGCTAAGTTCTTCATAATGGAATCTCCTAGAATAAAATGACACTGTTTAAGATGTTATTAAAGGAAGAGTGGACATGAGATTCTACCCAGAAGAAGTTTCTGCAATTGATACTGCTCAGCAAAGGGGAAAATCAGCTTTCTCCAATAGAGTCTTATCAGGTAAATTAACCATACTTTAGGGCAGGCAGCACACCCAGGAGTAGCTGGCCTACTACTATGTTTCTGATTGTTTTTTTTGCTTTGTCTCATGGTCTTTAAGGTCTTGCTTATTTGTTTTTTCATTTTTGTATCAGTGTGTGTGTGTTTGTGTGTGTGTGTGTGTGTGTGTGTGTGTGTGTGTGTGTGTGTTTGAGAGACAGAGAAAGAACATAAAGTTGGGTGGGTAGGAGGGAGATTTGGGAGGGATTGGAGGAGGGAAAAGCATGATCAAAAAAATTTTTTTTTCCAGTGGGTGTATAGTAAGTACATAACCACTTCAAATACAGAAAACAAGAGGAATAATTTGGAAAAAAAACACCCCCAAAGTATGTTTAATAAACAATTTTGAAAATTAGTTTCACTGAATATCCTGCCTGAGAAGTCAATGCCAAAGTTGGAATATTAGGAGTTATCAAGTTTCCTGAGGACACCCAGCTCAGTCACATTCTTGGTCTCATTCAAGCAAATCTCAACAGTGAAGGAATAGCACCTTCACATGTCTCTGGTCTCAGGGAGGAGGAGGCATCTGAGGGTCAAGGTGGGAACAGGGGGAATCCAGGAACTGCTGTGCACATACGGAGAAAAGTAGGAGTCAGAATTTAACTTTTGGTTTTGGATTGTTCTCAAGTAGTACATTTGGTTTGCAGGTCCTGAGTCAGGTTGAGAAATGTATTAGAGGTTCGCGAACCAAAAACCCAAAGTAAGTCTCTCTCTCTCTCTCTCTCTCTCTCTCTCTCTCTCTCCATCTCTTTGTATGAGTGTGTGTGTGTGTGTGTATTTCATGGCCTCCTATGTTAAAAGAAGGGAGCATATTTCTACAGCATAATGCATGTAGCCAAGTCATGACTGCAGTCCAGGCCATTTAGGCAGTGAGGGCTACCAAACATCACAAATTATCAAGCCAGCTGTTGAGAGCCAAGATTAGTAGTGGCTGGGCATAGAATGGCTATTTTATGTTTAGATCTAGGAATACAGATGACTAAGGGGAGAAATCTGTGTCCAAAGAGTGTCTGTAATTAACTCCACCACAGCAAAAGTGAAAGGGATTCTTGAGAACAAAGGTTGTTGCTAAATTGGACAACACAACAGACTCGGGGATTTCCAACCCATCTACTCACATATAAGAGGACATGGGGACTCTTTTCCCACTCAGCCCTTGACTGCAGACATGGCTTCCTGCATGTGTGTAAGTTGGGGTTTGGTAAATGAATGGGAAGGAAAAGTATCTCTATGTATTGGGAATACAGTTCCACAGTTCAGGAGGGGACAGTGGGAGAAGGTGAGGTGGTTGGGTGAGCAACATTCAGGAGAAAAGGCAGACATTGATAACTACACATAGGAAGAGGGTACTCTGAAGAGAGGTTGGTCATTTGACTTACTAAACTTTTAAGATATTTTATTATGCATTTATTATATGTGTGCATGTATATTCAGGGTCGGGGCTAGAAGATCACCTTCAGGAGTCAGTTCTCTCTCTCCACCATGTAGGTTCTAGGGATCAAACTTAGGGGTGAAGCTTGGTGGTAAGAACATTTATTTATTCATTTACTTACTTACTTACTTATTATTTATTTATCAGCAGAGCCATTTTTGCCAGCCCCACTTAGGAGAAATGATAGGACACTGTGCTTCATGAGGCTGGCAAGACACGAAAGTAGGGAAATAACTTTCGGAGTTCTCAGCCTTCAGCTCCTTTCTTTCCTCAAAGGAAAACTTCACAAATCTCATTTTTCTTGTTATTGGTGACATAATCAACACATTACCTTAAATAGAATATGCTCCGATGCAAAGAGTGTGCGATCGTGGCAGTGTCCAATACAGGACAAAAGCTCCACTAAAGAAGAATCTGGAATATCTAGGTCGGGAAGATTTCTCGAATGGGGTACGAGGAGGTTTTCGTAAGGTTTACAGAGATGATTCTTCCCTATCTTAATTCTTCAGTAAATGAAGTTAAACTTAGATATAGTTCCTATCTTCTCTGAGTGGGATCCTGGTCTAATTAAAAAAGATATTATGTTCTATAACAATAGATATAAAAATACAAGATATATAGATTAACACCACTAAGCACAGGATCACCACAACATGGACATTGTCAGAAATTAATGGGGACATTAATAAGAACATAGCAGTTTAGAGACTGTATAACTTAATTAGGGCTCTTTCTGAATTAGTGAGTCATGCCTGAGAGCATCCTGTGAGGCTGCCAAGTCTTCGAAATCTGCTTTGGGTTTGATTAAGGATCTGTGTACAAGTTTTGAAGCCCTGTAGTATCATAGACCTAATGTTCTGATTTGGGTTATAATATAGGAATTAAAAGTTTCAAGGGAGGGAGAGACTCAGATTGTTGGAAGGAACTGGAGGGCTAAGCAGGCAGAACAGTGAAGCTGAGGAGTAGGGAGCAGAGGCTGGCAGGCATTCTTAGATGACTCTTTTGGCTTTCTTTGCTTAGGTTGTCCGTTCAGAGCAATGGCCATTAATGACCTTTGTTACCACTGAGAATGATAAAGTGAAGAAGATAAATGAACATATTAGGTCCCAAACCAAGGTCTCTGTGCAGGACCAGCTCCTTCTGCTAGACTCCAAGATCCTCAAGCCCCATAGAAAATTGTCATCTTATGGGATTGACAAGGAAACCACCATCCACCTCACCCTAAAGGTGGTGAAGCCCAGTGATGAAGAGCTGCCCTTGTTTCTGGTGGAGTCAAGAAACGAGGGGCAAAGGCACCTCCTCCAAGTTCGAAGATCCAGCTCTGTGGCCCAGGTGAAAGAGGTGATCGAGAGTGTGACCACTGTGACTCCCAAGAAGCAGATTGTGATCTGCAACGGAAAGAGGCTGGAAGATGGAAAGATCATGGCTGACTACAACATCAAGAGTGGCACTTTGCTCTTTCTGACAGCGCACTGCACTGGAGGATGACAACCGGGATGGGGTGAAGAGAAGCTCAAAGCCAATTCCCTTTGAGCTATTACCAATCACCTCTTTTGATGATATAAAAAATTAATGAGAATGAAATAAAGATTTGAGGGGAGTGGTGTGAGTTAAAAACATCTGTCAAGTCTGAGGTTCCTGGTTTCTAACATAGTTCATTAGCAGGGTTGTTGATGAGCGCAAAAACTGAAACTTTAGTCAGGTGGTACAAACTTTTAATTCCAGGACTTGGGAGGCAGGGACAGATGGATCAATAAATGATTGTTCAACCAAACTGAGTTCTAATTATAGAGAAATAATGTGTTATGCAATATTATTGTTTGCCATAACTGGATCATAGTCTAATAAATGATTTAGAAATTCAGTCATCATCTTCTTATTTAAAGATATTTGGTATGAAATAAAAACCAGCTCTCTCTTCATGTGCTGTGTCTAACCCTAACAAAAGCTCTGGTAAGGGAAGAGACATATCCTATCTGGCAGATGGGAGTCCCAGTTGAACCAGGCCCAGCACAATTGCTTATTATTTGCAGACAATCTTTGCCGTTGTATGGATTGAACCTTCTGTAGTGGGCATGGTCACCTGGCTAGGCTTGCATTAGCTGGACTGGCTCCCCAAGAATGGAAACCAGGTCCTGTTTCTGGAAGAGATCTCTGTAAGGTAGGGTCCATGAATTCCTTGTTAACCGGAGGGACTTCACCTGATAGCTGAAGCCATGGAAGTTTTCATGGTCTTTTGTAAGCCTGGAGAAAAACTAAAGGTCAGCACCAGGGTGCTCATCATCTTGTCACCATGTAGATTCTTCAGGGCGGGAACAAAGTCTCCTGAGGGTGTATCTGGCCCCCTCCTGCATCCTGATTCCCTTCTTAGTCCCAAGAGCCATTTACCCCATCACTATGTGTGTTTATATATTTCAGGAGTCCTCCCTCCCATCCCCCAAGAATCCAAACCCTACCCGGTGAGAGAAAAGAATCTCTCTACTAACTCAGAACTCATAGAGCACAAAACTTGCAGATTCTTATGCAAGGACAAAAATTATGAGCATCCTATTTCCGGAACCCTGAGCCCTTCTCAGTTTTTTCACTGTCCCTCTTAAGGCCTCCCCAGACTCCGCAAGAGCCTCTTGGCGGCCCCCTTCACTTCCTTGTTCCTCAGCGTATAGATGAGAGGATTGAGCGCGGGTGTGACCACCGTGTAGAAGAGCGAGACGAACTTGCCGCGGCCCTGGTTGTAACTATGCGTGGGTTGCAGGTAGGTGTAGGTGGCCGAGCCATAAAATAGGCAGACGGCGGTCAAATGAGAGCCACATGTGCTCGCGGCTTTCCGCCAGCCCGCTCTGGAGTGCATGCCCCAGACCGCTCGGCCCACGGCGATGTAGGAAGCCAGGATGACCGCCGAAGGAACCAACAGGATGACCACGCGCGCGGCGAACATCTGGCGTTCGGTGGCGCTGCGGCCCCCGCGGCAGGCCAGCTGCAGCAGCGCGGGCAGCTCGCATATGAAATGATCCAGACAGCGGGGCGCGCATAGCGGACGCGCGGCCAGCAGGGCGGTCTGCGCTGCAGAGTTGGCCAGGCCACCGAGCCAGGAGGCTCCAGCCAGCGAGCGGCACAGGAGCGGTGAGGCCAGGGAGGCGTAGCGCAGAGGGTTGCACACGGCTGCTGCGCGGTCCAGAGCCATAACCGCTAGCAGCACACACTCGGCGGAGCCCAGGGCCAGTGATGAGCACAGCTGCGCCATGCACCCGGCGCGCGGTAGCTGCAGCACTGAGCCGCGCAGGCTGGCCAGCAGCGGTGGCACCACACTAGTGGTGAAGCCCACATCCACCAGAGCCAAGTGGCAGAGGAAGTAGTACATGGGTGTGTGCAGGCGAGGGTCGCGAATGGCCAGCAGCACCAACGCTGCGTTGCCGGTCAGCGTGAGTAGGTAGCAGAAAAGGACCAGTGCGAAGAGGACCGGCTGCAGAAAGGGCCAGTCGGAGAAACCCAGCAGCAGGAAGCGCTCCGCTGAGCTGTGGTTAGCCTGAGGGGAAACTCCAAGAAGGTTCGGAAGGACTAGACAAAAATATTTAATGCTAGAGGACACCGTGGTGCAGGCCTTGCACTGGGAGGCAAAGGCCAGAATTTTCTGTGAGTTCGAGGCCACCTTTTTTGTTTATGATACTGTTAAAGTTCTGAGAAGACAAAGACAACCAGATTTCACAGGTGCCCTCCTTAACTCTGCTTCATGGGCAAATCAAAGTGGAGATGTTTTTGTAAAAGCCTGTGCGCGCGCGCGCGCGCACACACACACACACACACACACACACACACACACACACACAATCGCAGCCATTTAGGAGCAGCAAAAAAATATCTAGCTATAGAGTTTCCACTGGACTACACCAAATATGGTAACTGTAGTCAATCAAATATTTTTTTCTTTATTCCCCCTTCCTTCCTCCCTGCCTCCGTTTGTCTCTGCCTGCCTGGAGGTTTCTTTCCCTGCCTCCCTGCCTGCTTCTCTCTCCCCATCCCTCCCTTCTTTTCAATAGGCTCATGAAGCCCAGGTTGGTCTTCAGTTCTACTTGAAGCAGAGGATGACCTTGAACTCCTGATCCTCTCTTGTCCACCTCCAGAGAGGTGGGATTATAAACATGAGCTACAATGTCCAGCATCCAAGCAAATGTTTCTTTGTTTTACTTCTGTGTTCATCCTATCAAAATGTTCCCTATGAATATCCAATTTAAAAAAAAAAAGAACTTGAATTATCATGTGAAAAAGAATATTCCTTATGTTTCCCCCCTGTAGCTCCCTGAGCCACTTTTGCCTGATTCAGAAACAGTTTATTGTGCCTCATTCCCTCCCCTCCTTGGGCTGAGGACTGAAACTGGGACCTTCTGCATGCTAAGCATATGCTCAGTACTAAGCTGTGCTCCTACTCTACGAGTTTGTTTCTAACATGTTATACTGTTTTCTCTAACCTATGGAGGCTGCTTACAACACACAGGACCTCCTTCTGTATATGCAACATTCAGGATCACCATAGATTAGCCTGGAGGAGGAAGGAACACTACCTGTCCCTCAATCCTAGAACTGAACTCAGCTAAAACAACCATATCTGGTTGGTTATTTGAGATATAGAAATCACTTCTTGTCATTCTCCCTCAAGTTTGTCATGTGTAAATGGTGGAATTTGACTTCTTGGGTCTATCATAGGCTTTCCTGTCAATTGTTTCTCAAACAAATTTAAAGGAAATGCAAAAAACAATGAGGACCTCAATTTCAAGGCTCTAGGTTTTGGTACTGAATTCGTTATCTGGTGATACAGAAATTATCATGGCTGATGGGATGGATAAAATTTACACAGAAATATCTTTCTATACATGTTTTATGAGGGATATCATATACATAACTTGTGAACACACCCATTGCTTTTAATTTAAAAGAACAACAATCCTCTGGCTTGGCAAGATGTCTTACCAGGTAGAGGCGCTTGCTGCCGGATGACCTGAGTTTCATCCCTGGGATCCACAGAGTGGAAGAGAAATGGCTCCTTCAAGTTGTCCTCTGGCCTTCACACGTATGATGTGGCATGCATTCCCCTACCCCCAATCTATCAATCACAAGCCTTTTAATTTTTCCAGGAAGCAATCCTTCTTCCAATACAATACCTTGCTTATCCTCATCTGGCAGAGTGAATAAGAACAAGGTCCAGGACTTAAGACTCCTTAGGTTTGCGTCTTGGTTCTGCTACTTTCTAGATGATAACTGTGGGCATGTACCTAACTCCTCTGTGCCCCCGTTCTTCATATGGAAACATAAGTCGGTAACATATACAGATAAATATACAGACTGCTTTTGAATGGTACATGGCACACAGTAGGTGAGTGTTAGCCGTTATCATTTCTATCTTATAAACCAGCATATACATTTTTGCTTTCATTGCTTGATACTTTTTGGTGTTGGAAATTGAACCCAGGGCCTCATGCATGTTGAATAGGTATCTCCTTACTGGTCACACACTGAATCACATCCCTGGCCTTGGAAACTGTTTTGTTTTTCAAGACAGAGTCTTATTATATATTCTAAGCTGGCCTCTAACTCAGAATTGTCCTACTCTGGCCATCTGAGTGCCGAGACTACAGGTGTGTGTGTTCCCGGACCACTCAAGCTCCAGGACATGAGCAGTGACAGGCTTGATGTGAAGACCTATTTTCCTTTCATGCACTAACTTTAATATTTCCTTGATTGGAAATCAGGCAGCGTAAGGAGAGGATCAAAATTAAATGTGTCTGCTGTCACATTGTTTATAAACGATAGAAGATTTTGACTCAAGCCTGATTAACTCCAAGGTCTTGGCTGAATTCACAGGTTCTATTTTTGCCAGACTGTGGAAGATAAAGGGACACACAAAGGTTCATCTTTCTTTCTAGACAACTTCATAGCATTGGAGCATGGATGAAATATAAGACCTGGCAATAAACTTTGTGAAGTAGTGATGGCTAGAGTTGTCAAATTCTTCAGCATTGGGATTTCATAACCATATATCAGCACAGCTAGGCAAGTCCTAAAACCTTCAGGCATGAAAACAGGTACATGCTAATGAAATCTCACAGACAATGTCTTTGTCTTATGCACAAATCCCCAAGAACCCAGTTCTCTCACACACACACCACTGATTTTTCAGAAGGCAAATACGTTATACATTGAATAACATGTCTTAAAACCTCCCTTGATTTTCTAGAACACATCCTGAGCTGCAAAACCACTCATTCTTAGGGCAATGTAACAAACTTACCTTCATGTTTAACCTCTGACCCCTCGTTTCTAGACTTGAGTTTATGTTGGCGTCTTGCTCGTGTTCTGGATTCTGTGTTTGAAATGACGAAGGGGAAGATTAACAAAAGACACAAATACAGGACTGTATTGGTTGCTGGAAAGAGTGGTTCCGGAGATCAGAGCCAGGCACTCCAGGAAGAAGACAAGGGATGGGTGCCATCCTGTTCAGCAGAGAAATAAATCAATAGTTTTGGAAGAAAGATGCGTAAGTTTGTGGAATGGCCATGCAGAAGCAAAGGTGGGCACACACAAGACAAAAGCTTGAGTCTTGTGATGGTAGCCAATTAACCTTAGCTAGTGAATGCCCCGAAAATATCCTAAAATCTAATGAGAGAGGGAGGGGGGGAGAGGAGGAATAATGATATCTCCTCTCACTAGAGGAATTTACTTGTCCTGCTCCTTAGAAGAGGGGAGGCAGCTCTGGGGAGAGGGAAACCCTGGGGAGACTATCCCTTCAGGGCTCTGTGTCTCTGGGAGCGTGAGGAGCCAAGAGGCAGCACATTCTCCAATAATTAGTATTTCTGCTTTCCTCGTTCATTGATTGACTTGCTGACCTCAGCAAATCTCTGTCACAATGTCTGTAGAGCAGCCTTAATCTATTGGCGACACTTCAGATTTAGGCTCCTTTGAGAACGAAACAGCTTTTTACTATGTAGCCCAAGCTCCTGAGTGCTGGGATTATGGGCATGTTTCCTGACGCCAATCTCATCCTCATGAGACATGAGACTTTGGCTCGTGCCATTGGCATTTGTCTCCTGCCACCTCTCCTGTTTGCTATTAATCTCCTAAGTCCCTTCAACTCCTCTTTATTCTTGAATATTTTGAGTGTGATCCATTCTCTACTCTTGCTATAAATTTTGGTGAGTAATTATCCACAAAAATTAAAACTTTGCCCCCTTTTCCCTTCCATTTTCTTCTTCAGTGATCTGGAAATTTTCTGTAGTCCCTCATCTACCTCATGTCTTCATCTCTCTCAATATCCAGCCCAGATTGTCTTCTGCCATTATAATTACTTGTTTGGGGCTATTGAAATGACTCAATAGTAGAGGTACTTGCCACCAAGCCTGACCAAATCTGATTCCACAGATTTGGCAGTGTGGGAGTCACCCTTCCCTGTAGCCCCAGGGCCCCCCTCCTGGTTCAGCAAGGGCAGCTCCTGTTTTATGAGCCCCAGGTAGCCTCGAGTTATCGCCCTGCTCCTTATTTTCTCTGCCTTCCTGACTTCTGGCACACAGCAACCCAAGTCATATTTGAGCTTGTAGCAAAGCCTTAGATCACTTATCCTCCCCAGAACTCTCTCTGGCTGGGATTCAGAATCAAATCCCCATTGTAGTGGCCAATGTTCTCAAACTGTCTTTTTACCCGAAATAAATGTCAGCTCCTATGTATGTCGACATGGTATAGAATCTTTTGCTCATTTAAAACATGGATGATCAGAAAATTAAAACAAAGCCAGAAGCATTTCTTGACTTTTGTGGGACCTGGGCAGACAAGAAACAGGACAGACTGATGATGGAGGACAGAGCTGTAAAGGCCACACCTTCTTCATCAGAGCTTAATGAGTTTCATTGAAGATAGTCTCACAGTCTTTCTGCCATTCAGCTACCAGGGGGAGGAAGGGACAGTGTTAAACGCGTGGTTGGTGGAAAGCGTCTTTTCTCTTAGATGACTTATTTGGACCAAACTTACTTTGTTATAATGTTTTTGGGATGTATTTAGAGTTACTGTTTACAAAAACTTTTACCTCAAATTTCAAGAGTAGCAATTTAGGAGCAGAGTCCGCCTCTTAGCACTAACACAGCAGAGATCACCTCTAGTATGGTGGGCGCATGCTACCACCATGCGGCGAAACGATGCAACTACAGATTTTGTTGTTCATGCTGCCACCTTGTGGCTAAAGGATGCAGTTCTGGAGGAACTTAGGGAAGTAGTCCTCAGAGTTTTATCTGGGTTGTACCCACAGAATTCTTGATTCGCATGATAATTTGCACGTGTGGTGCTGATGTTGCTGCTGTCCCGACAGGTCGATAGTTCTGAGCTATTATTCGCTTCACTAATACGGGCTCCCGCGCAGTTGGAGTATGTGCAATCTGTTGAAGAGGTGGCCTGTCTTAGTGCAAAGCAAAAATTCAAACTGTCATTAGGAAAGGTGAAAAGAGCCTTGGGAAATAAGGCAAGAAGGTGAGGCCTCTCATGACAAGTTAGCTTGTTCACTGGGGCAAAGACAGAGTTGAACTTGGCAGATATTTAATGTTGTGGTGTTTTGTTTGTTTTTGTTTGATTTTGCAGTCAGTTCGTTTTCCAGATCTTCCTGCTAAGCTAATGGTTTAAGCAATGAATATTTTGAACAGTTTCAAGTAAAACATGATCTGTGATGCAAAGGGAAGGGTTTTCATGATTTTTGGGGAAAGGCATTCCTCACTTGATCAGATAGCTGAGCTGACGATTTAGTGTTCATGCCTGACTTGTAGACCTACTATGTCAGGAAGCTGCATTCTAACAGCACCCATGCTGGGGAACTACACTTTCTGAGGGTGGAGACACCCAGGCATTGATCTGAGACTGCTGTCTCTGAGGAGTTTCCAAATTAGAGGTTGGTGCTTAGGTGCAGCTCACAGACTATATATATATATGGAGGTGGACCTTAATTGCTGCAATTAATATGATCAGACTATTGTCTGTGTCTTAATTTTCGTGTCTTAACTTTCGAATGTCTACAGTCTGCTGAAAGTCTATGTGAACACAAGAAACAGAAACCTTTCTCCTTGCCTTCTTTCTTGTCTAGAATCAGAATTAATGAATTTAGAACTTTGTTACCTATCATGACAGGTGTTTACCATGGAATCAAGTGGACATACTTAACTGGCTTAGGACTGACGGAGCTCAAGATCCTTTAGCAGCGATGGTGGAGAAGGGACGTTCACCACACTCTCTGAACTTGTTCTTTGTGAGATATTCAGCTACAGGAAGCAGAAGATCCTCAGGAGGATAAGCACAGAGCAGTAGATTGATAACTTAGTACAGCACACTTAATTCAGACTGCTGTCTGCTTATCATGGTGACCAGTGGTATTTGTTCTGGGTCACTGGAAATTTTGTAGCAGGGGAGCTCATAACTCAGGGCTTCAGTCAATAATAATAATAATAATAATAATAATAATAATAATAATAATAATTTTTTCAGAGACAGGGTATTATACAGCCTAAGCTGGTCTGGTATCAAAGACAATCCTCCTGCCTCAGTATTCTAAATGCTGAGATTGTACGCGTGAGTCATTGGACCTGGCTCCAAGTCTTCAGTCTTAACTTCAAAACATTATTTATTGCATGTGTTTTATTTATTTATTTATTTGTTTATTTACTTGTTTATTTATTTTACAACCCAATCTCTGCCCCCTCCTGGTCCACTCCCTCACGGAGTCCCTTCCTGCATTCTGCTCCCCTTCTCCTCTGAGAGAGTTTCTCCCTTCCTCTCGCCTTCCCAGATGTCTTCTCACTCTGAGGAATCAAGTCTCTTCAGGGCTAGGCACATTCTCTCCCACCAAGGGCAGACAAGGCAGCCCTGTTGGGAAATGAATACCATAGACAGGCAACAGCTTTAGGGATAGCCCCTGCTTCAGTTGTTGGGGGACCCATGTGGAGGCTGAGCTGCACATCTGCTACATGTGTGCTGGGGTGTGGGGGAGGGATCTCCATCCAGCCCGTGTATGGTCTTTGATTGGTGGCTCAGTCTCTGAGAATTCCCAGAGGTCAGGTTAGTTGACTCTGTTGGTTTTCCTGTGGAGTTCCTATCCACTTCAGGGTCTTCAGTCCTTCCCCTAAATCTTCCATAAGATTCCTCCACCTCTGTCCAATGTTTGGCTATGGGTATCTACATCAGTTTCAGTCAGCTGCTAGGTGGAGCCTCTCAGAGGACAGTTATGCTCAGCTCCTGTCTGCAAGCATAACAAAGTATCATTTATAGTGTTAGGAATTGTTGCTTGTCCATGGTATGAGTTTCAAGTTGGGCTGGTTATTGGTTGGCCATTCCCTCTGTTTCTGCTCCGTCTTTGTCCCTGCACTTCTTTTACACAGTACAAATTTTGTGTCGAAACTTTTGTGGATAGGCTGGTGTCCTTATCCCTTCACTGGTAGTCCTGCCTGGCTACAGGATGTAGGCTTAGATTTTTCAAAATCTACTTTAATAAGGGTTCTTAAGGCTTCAACCTCCCTTCTAGCCCACCACCCACCAGAGGTAAGGGAGGAAGATGGCTAATCGGATAAGAGGAACATGGACCTGTTTAGAAGTAGTTCTTTGGAGCTATTCCAATCTTCATTGTCATCAGTCCAATCCACTAGCAAAACGCCGACAAGAATCAGCAGCAGTGGGTCAATTCAGAAGAAAGCTCGTGACTCAGCCAATTGGCACAAGTTGGCTGAAGTGGTAAGAAGCAGCTAGAACACCACCAGAAGTTCTTTGGCGAGTTTCTCTCTACAAAGTCACAACAAGGGAAGATCGGCCAAGGAGGCACTGCAAACCAGTACCAGAGCATCCCATCGTCATCGAAGACAGACCAGCAAGGTGAACCAATGCCAGAGTGTCCTCCACTGTCTGTTGGGTTATACTTACATCACACACCCTCTCAAGTGTCTGCTCCTTTCACTAAACAGCTTCCATAAAAACATCATGTGCCTGTTCTCAGCAAAACATCCTCTTGGGTGTCTGTTTCAGCAAAACATCCTTTCATAAGACAACTTCCAGTAAAACACCACTCAGAGTCCCTGACAGTGTTACCACTTCAACAAGAGGCAGCCTCCTCAGCTTCTACAATCCCATTGTTATGCATCTCAGATAAGGTCTTCTGAATTGACTCCTGGAAGCCTCCCCCAACCCAGGTCTCTGTCATTTCCTAGAGACTACACCCCCAGCAGCTGCATTCATGCTCCTTCATCTCCCCACTCCTGATCCTGACCCCTCTAATCAATCTCCTGTGTGTGCATTTTTGTGGGCGTACATGTGCTCATGAACCATAGCACATGTGTTGAAGTCAGCCTGTGGGGGGTTGGTTCTCTTCTTCTATCTTGAGGTTTCTGGGGATTCAAATCAGGACCTTCTGCTTGGTGAAGTGCCCTCATCTACTGAGCCAACTCTCCAGTTCCCAGCCTCAACCCTTAACCCAGGGGTTTCCTCACTCGAAACCAACTCCTGTTTTCATGTGATGTGACTATTGTACATCTCTCTGTGTGTAACCGGATACATTGGGAGCATATGCATAATTACAAGTGTTCCCAAATACTTCATATGTAAGAGTAAAAACCTGGTCATATCCCATGTTTCCATCAGCAGATGGAGGCATAAAATGCGGTCTTACGTGATGGGATACTACTCAGAAATGAATATGTTTTTACACTATAACATAGATGGATCGGAAAACAATTACACTGTTTAAAAGTGGTCAGACCAAAAAGTCTACTCATATAAATCTCCAGAAAAGGCAAACTGATCTGTAATGATAGAATGTAGGTGAAAGGTTGTATGCAAGTAAGTATTGTACGGAGCGATGGAAGGAAGGTACGCAGTGGGTGTGAGAAAACATTTGGGGACATGTATGTTTAGTGGTTGAGCCAACAGTTTTATGGTGTCTACATATGTCAACACTTATCAGACTGTTTAAATAAATACAATCTATCATATGTTAATGATGCCTCCATAAATGATTTAAAAAGTAATTGTTAGCAGGGTGCGGTGGTGGCTTTGCCTTTAACCCCAGAACTCAAGAACTGTGAGTTCAAGACCAACCTTAGTTATATAGCAAGGCCCTGTCTCAAAAAAAGAAGGCATGTCTAATATGACAAGATGAGTACTGTTGTGCCTATCATGGAGATGAGGGCTAAGTTTTCCTGTGGGCTTCATAAAGCTTGTCCCCAAGGGAAACCAATGGCAAAATGCCAAAGCACCAGTTAGCTAGAGCGGCCTCTGAATGACATGCAGGTGGACGAAACCAGGCGGTGGATATGTTACATCTTTAAATGTTCAGTTCTGCTAGCAGGCTTCACTGTGTGTAATAATTCAAGTGATTGGAGGAAAAGTCATGTTGCAAATCCTTCAGGTAGCTCATCTGGGATGTCATTTCTCTAGGAAGATGCTCTACAGATATGAGATACCAAGGGTACTGAGGCTTTATTCACTGATAAAATGGGGGAGGCCATGTCATCTTCCTGGGAGCTGGTAGAGTAATCACCCATGAGCAATTTTTTTTTTTAGTTTTGGGGATTGAGCCTTGGGCCTTGGGCTTACTAGGGGAGTACTTTACCACTGAGCCAACATCCCAGTCCCACTGTAAAGGTTTGAGTACCGTATCCCCCAAATTTATATTGTTTGATGACAGTTTCATGGATAATAGCATTTTCTCTCCAGACAAAGACTGTCTGCACAAAATCACCACCCTGTGTTTACTCAGTTTTCACAGTGTCAAGCCAAGCAACAAGCAGACAGAAGATGGCGAATGAGTGTTTCGAACAATAAAAATCATGTGGATTTTATTTTACATTTTTCTTCTTTTAAAATTAATTATTTTTGACAATCTCAACCTGTATATAATACAGTCTGTTTACTCTCCCACTCATTCATCCCTTATGCATCTTAATTGTTAGTAATTATTGGTGTCCTCTTGGTCCTGGGGGAGACTCTCATTTCTTGAGACAGGGTTTTATTCTGTAGCCCTGACTGGCCTGGGACTTGCAGTAGTCCTCCTGCCTCAGCCTCCCAAGCATGGGGTTGTGGACTGCGTCACCAGAGCTTTTTATTATTAACTGTCACCCACGGGCTCTTGTACTTCATGGCTATTACATTCATCTTCAGTATCCTATATGCTTTTGGTGTGCCTCACTGATGGAGGGCACTTTCCTGAAGCCTTGTGTGACATCTTTCTCTACTTCTCTCTGAGTTTTATAAGTACCAACGTCATTGACACAAAAATACCCTTATTCCCCCAGCAAAGGCACACACTGTGAGACGCACATTACTTTTTGTACAAATCTGTCTGACTCACTATTAAAAATATTTGTAGAAATACCCATGTGGTGTGGGTTCTCACAAGCTCTCAGAGAAATTGACTTCCTTGTGATCTCAGCTCTATGGATTCTAGGAATTTAAAGTGCAGACAGATTATTTCATTTGTTTATGATCACATAGCTGATTAGTTGAAAAAAGAATTAGGATTTGAATTCAAGCCAGGTGTGTGTGGTGGCACACACCTATAATCTCAACACTTGGGAGGTAGAGGCGGGAGAATCGGGAATTTAAGGCCAGGTTAGATGAGTTTGAGACCTGTCAGAGCTCTGTCGAAAACCAACCAACCAACCAAACCAAAAAAATAAAACCAACCAGCCAAACAAACAACAAAAAAACCAAGACAAAACAATCCCACCCCCCAAACAACAAAACACAACAAAGAGCAAAAACAAAAAACCAAACAAAATACTTGAATTTAAGTGTATTAATATTAATCCTTTCAACCTCTATGCTGTATTAATGTCGATAAGATCTGACTTCCATGACTCTTTTCTGATCCCTTTTCACCTTTTAAGAGATTTGTTTTTACTAGGGACAGATTTATCTCCCTCCTCCTATTCCTCCTCCTCCTCCTCCTCCTCCTCCTCCTCTTCCTCCTCCTCCTCCTCTTCTCTGGATGTACTTACTTGTGCTAGCTATATATAACTGCATACTAATCCTGAGTTAGTATAAGGTCTGGAAATAACCCTATGTCTTAATGCCAGATAACTTTCAGGACTACTGTTCTGTATATAAGTTAAAACTTTACACCTCCGTAGTCTGGTGTGTGTGTGTATGTGTGTGTGTATGTGTGTATAACTTTTCTCCTAGCCTGTGCCTCCAGACTGCTGGGATTAAAGGCATGTGCCACCATCTCTGGGCCAACTTGTTCTTGCAAAATCAACCCTTTGTAACAGAAGACAGAATAGATCAGTGAATGCTGAGGGAATCAGTAGTTCTTTAAAGGTAAAGTCTGTGTTCCAGGTCTCCTCTTCTTTGATTCTTGGTAATTTGGAGCCCAGAGTTCTGCTCAGGAGTCATTTCTCACTCACCCTTTGTCAAATCTCTGAGGTCCCCATTTTCTGGATGCTTCTTTTTAAGGCAGCCTTGACATCAGCATTCCTCAGGCTGTAGATGACAGGATTAAGGATGGGGGTGATCACAGCATAAAAGAGGGACAGCAGGGGGTCCGTGGTTGGGTCATAGCTGGCCTTAGGGCGGATATAGATAAAGATGGCAGTACCATAAAAAAGAGACACCACTACCAGGTGGGAGGAACAGGTGGAGAAGGCCTTGCGGCGACCAGCAGCTGATGGGATGCGGAAGATGGTGACCAGGATCTGTCCATAGGAACTAAGAATGAGGCCAAAGGGGCACAAGATGATAAGGGCGGCAGCCAGGATAATCTGCAGCTCATTGAGCGAGGTGTCTCCACACACCAACTGCAGCACCGGCTGGATCTCACAGAAAAAGTGAGGGACAGCGTTGGGGCCACAGAAGGGCAAGGAGAAGATGAAGGAGGTGTGGCCCAGCCCCACTAGAGCCCCGCACGACCACGCAGCACCAGCGAGCTGCACACATACCCTGCGGCTGAGCAGCACCTGATAGCGTAGGGGCTGGCAGATAGCAGCATAGCGGTCATAAGCCATGGCAGCCAACAGGCAGCACTCAGTGGCACCAAAGAAGAGGAAAAAGAACATTTGCAGAGCGCAGCCTGAGCGCGGGATGTGGCGCCTGCCAGTGAGCAGATGGTGCAGTAGCAAGGGGACTGTGACCGACGTGTAGCAGATCTCCAGGGCAGAGAGAATGCGGAGGAAGAAGTACATGGGGGACTGCAACGCTGCGTCTGAGGAGACTAGCGCCACGATGAGGAGATTGCCTGCCACCGTGAGCAGGTAGACGACCAAGAAGAGGGAGAAGAGGATGCCCTGCAGGTGGACCAGACGCGAGAAGCCCACCAACACGAACTCAGTCACCAGGGAGGAGTTGGTGCCCATCTTGCCCCAGCCTTTGGTCAAGAGGGAGGGGGCTGAGGAGAGCCACCGCTGTGTGTGCTTGGAAGGGGTAGAGATGACCTCTCTGCCTGGAGACTCCTTTTTCCTTAGGCTATCGGGGCTTTGAACTGAGATGTCCAGGCACAAGCCCATGTTATGTCCAGGCACAAGCCCATGTTATATCCAGGAACACTGGGTGTATATTTGTTTCTGGTCTCTTTGCACTGTCCTCATCCTTGGGAATACACACTGCATTCAGATTCTTCTGCTCTGGCTCAGGATTTGCTCTCTCTCTCTCTCTCTCTCTCTCTCTCTCTCTCTCTCTCTCTCTCTGTTTATTTTAGGTTTCAATTATATCCCAGGAAGGCCCAGGATTCACCATATTCCAAACTGGTCTGCAGTTTACCTCGATCCTCTTGTCTCAGCTTCCAGAGCATATATCATAAGTCATCACTACACCAGCCCTTTCATGCTTCCCCATTTCTCCGTCGTGGCTGGGGTGGACATTTCCATCCCCGATGAACCAGAATTTGATTCATTTGCTATCATCTTACCTCAGATAGAGCTCACAGTCTCTATTTGGAAGGGAAGACTCTAAATAATCACCTCTATCTAGTAGCTGCAGGAAATAAAGCTATTAGCTGGTTAGAGGAGTGAAGAACTCTGTGATAGGAGTGCAGTGGAATACAAGGTCTTCTTCAGTTGCTCATCTTTGCATCTTTCATCTCATACTCATCCTTTTACATCATAATGCATACAGAATGCCCAGACCCTGTACACAAACCACGTGGATGTAAACACTAACATGTTGCACTTCTAAATCTAAGCACAGAAGAGTAAATGAATAATCTCAGAAGCCAGATTCATTCAAGGACACAAATGTATCATATATTACGTACACACGCAGACATCGTTACAAATAACACCAAAGTCACTACATATAATAAAAGTATAAACAACTAAAAAGACAAACTTAAGCAGATACATGAATTCAAATGCTATGCAAAATTATAAATGCTCCTTAGAGGCATGAACCCATACATTGGTCCTGCTGCAGGTCAGTCCCTGCTTTATTTTTTCCTGGACCTCCCAGTGTTTTTCTGTGCACCTTCTGTATAATGGTTTCCTACTTGGGAAAATAGCCATTGATAAAGGCAGGTAGTACCTGGTGGCTGGGTTATTTTTTCTTCCTTCTGCAACATGGGTCCCTCAGCAGGAGGATTTTCTTTATGTCTCCGGGGACCCGAGTCTCACAGTACACTCTACTTTCCAATTGGGAGAGCCTCACACAACTAATTAATGTTATCTTGGGGTCTGTTCCTTAGGTGGCAAGAAGCACAGGATGACCTGGGAGAACCTTCTGCAGACAACTTCAAAGGTTATGGGTCTCTCTCTTAGCTCTCTTATATTACCCTTGGTCATCCGTTTTTATTTTTTCCCTCAATATTTTCTCCTTTCCATCGTTGTAGATGTCAATACATCTACAAGACCAGTAATTCTACTCATTATTAATACATTATTTATTGATATTGTTCAATAATGACTTTACTGTGTGTGAGTGTATATGTGTATACGTCATGTATCTACATGTGGAGGTCAGAAGTTGGTGTTGGGTGTTCTTGTTTACTGCTTTTTACCTTATTTTATTTTTATTTATTTATTGAGACAGATTCTCACTGAGGCTCTGGCTAGCATAGAGTTTATTTATGTAGACCAGGCTACCTTTAACTCATTTAAGACAGCTAGCACCAGTATGTCACTGAACAAGCCAAGAAGGACAGGGAGCCTCTTTGCCAGTGTTTGGTGCCCAGATTACAGACCTCCTCTTAAACTATACTTTTGAAGAATACTAGATTCCCTCCAGCCATCTTTCTCCTCCTTTCTTTTCTCTCTTACTCCATTCCTCTCATTTATTCCTAACTTCTTATTTCTCTTTCTGTCTCATGTAGCCCAGGCTGACTACATATTCTTTTTGTAGCTAAATGTGATCTTGAACGCTTCCCCGGTCAAAACGTCCACCTTCCAAATGTTGGGAATACAGACATGCACCCTCACGCTGTGCTTCAGCAATTTTATTTTCTAATGTGATAAATATTTACAGACATAACCCACATAAAATTCTGCTTTTAGATGCCTTAACTCATAAGAGTTGTGTAAGGCTTCCTTGATTTGAAAGAAGAATGTGCTGGGAGAATCAGGCCCTCAGAGACTAAAGAAAATCCTCCTGCTGAGGGACCCATGTTGCAGAAGGTGGTGAGGGTTGCGAATATAAGTCAGTGATCAGGCACTATCTGCCCTTATCAGTGGCTATTTTCCCAAGCAGGAAAACACCACATAGATGATTTCCCGTAAGGAGTTTGTATCACTGTCTCAAAAAGACAGTTGTGAATGTCATAATCACAAATGTTTAAAATCTCTGAAATGTAATTCTGGAAGTATTTTCAAAGTTACTTTAAAGTCATTTATTTACATTTTCAAAGGGATATCTATTTAAGGAACACAAAACATTGGAAAACAAGCTACTTTATCTCAGGAGATAGGCAAAAGTGTACAAAATTTGCATGTACAGCACTCAGCTCAAATACATTCATGAAGCTCACATAGGTATAGCACTCATGAATATATACCCATACAGACACTAGTCAATAAGCAAAGTGTGTAAACATATCGGTGTGTCTGGCAGTAGTGTGCACAGAGCTTTATACCCATAGTTACTTGAAATATAATGATGTTTATGACATTCAAGGATGTTAGACTTTAGAGATTTTGATCTTTCAGGATTTCGGTGTTATAGTTTGTGGCATTCATGAGTTTCCGAGTTATGATCTTCACGGATACAACAGGTGCTCCTGGAGCCTCCTTGTTGACCCTTTACCATAAAGCACATGGAAGATACAGCACAGAGTTATCATCATGCTAGTCTTGGAGATGAGGGCTCAGTTCTGAGATGCCAAAGGACACAGGAAGGTCCTGTTGAGGACACACTTCTTGGAGATTAAAATAATTATCCACGTTGCTGGCATTTAACAGTTCTGTTCAGAAACAATTAATAGGATAGGTTTGCTTTTGTATGTGGTTTGATCCTTCTCACAGCTTTCCCATTCTCTCTGTCTCTCTGTCTCTCTGTCTGTCTGTCTCTCTCTCTCTCTGTCTCTATGTATTCTGTATAGTGTTTTACATCCTTGTAAAATTGTTTGAAGAAATTATTTTCTAAGCTTACCTGTTTTATATTCTAAATGCTCCCTTTCACGGTATAGTCATCTGTCTCTGCATTTGTTGGACAAAGTTTACCTGCCCTTAGTTCTTTTTCTCATGCCTCCATGCTCATAATTCATACATGTGGTATTTTACCAACATCCCAGGATCTTCTAGGTTCTGTTTGTATTTTGTTATTATTTCACATTTACCCTGATCTGACTGACCTAATTACTCCTCCTTTTCTTCAAGCTGTGATTTTCTGCGTGACACTTGGCCCATCTTATTGATGCAGCTTTCCGCTGAGTTTCTTATTTGACTTATTGAGATTTTATTTCCAAAATTTTGATTTGCTTTTTCCCGGTATTGGTACCTTTTTGTTGAATATGTTTCATTGTTTCCTCTATTGTTCTTCTTATTTCATACATCTGTTTATTTGTATATTCTTCTAATTCATTAAGACTTTACTCTCATGTCCTCTTTGATTTCATTAAACATTCTTTTTGTTGTTGTTGTTTTGCTGTTATTGCTGCTTATTTTTTTTTGCTTTTTGGTACAGGGTTTCTTTGTGTAACCCTGGCTGTCCTGGAGCTCCCTTTGTGGAACAGGCTGGCCTTGAACTCACAGAGAATCATCTGCCTCTGCCTCCTCAGTGCTGGGACTAAAGGCAGGCACCACCTTTCCCCTTCTGAGTGAGATTCATGCATTCTCCATTTGGACCTCCTTATTACCAAGTTTCTTTGGGTTTGTCCATTGTACCATGGTTATCCTGCACTTTATGGCTAATGTCCACTTATAAGTGAGTACATACTATGCATGTCTTTTTGAGTCTGGGTTATATCATTCAGGATGATATTATCTACTTCCATCCATCTGAAAAATTTATGGTGTCCTTGTGTTTTAATAGCTGAATGGTAAGTATTCCATTGTGTAAACGAACCACATTATCTGTATCCATTCTTCGGTGACATCTGGGTTGTTTCCAGTTTCTGGCTATTAAAAATAAAGCCTCAATGAATGTAGTGGAGCATGCATCCTTTTGGTATAGCTGGACATCTTTTTGTATATGCCTAGGAATCGTTTAGCTGGCTCTTGAGGTAAAGTTATTCCCAGTTTTCTGAGAAACCACCAAATTGATTTCCAAAGTGGTTGTACAAATTTGCACTCCCACGAGCAATGGAGGGGGTGGAGGAGTGTTCCCATTTTCTCCACATCCTTGCCAGCATCTGCTATCACTTGATCTTAGCTATTCAGACAGTATAAGATGGAATTTCAGGGTTCTTTTGATTTGCATTTCCCTGATGACTAAGGGCTTTGAATATTTCTTTAAGAGCTTCTCAGCCATTTAAGATTCCTCTGCTGAGAATTCTCTGCTAAGCTTTGTATCCCATTTTTCAAATTGTGTTATTGATGGAGTCTAACTTCTTGAGTTCTTTATATATTTTGGATATTAGCCTTCTGTTGGATGTTGGGTTGATGAAGATCCTATCCTAATTGGTAGGCTGCCATTTTGTCCTATTAACAGTGTCTTTTGCCTTACAGAAACTTTTTAGTTTCATGAGGTCCCATTTGTTAATTTTTGATCTTAGAGCCTGAGCCATTGGTGTTCTATTCAGGAAATTGTTTTTTATGCCAGTGAGTTCAAGGCTATTTCCCACTTTCTCTTCTATTATATTTAGTGTATCCAGCTTTATGTTGAGGTCCTTGATCCATTTGGACTTTAATTTTGTGCAAGGTGATAACTACAGATCTATTTACATTCTTCTACATGCAAATGTCCAGTTAAACTAGTACCATTTGTTGGAAAAGCTTTCCTTTTTCCATTGTATGGTTTTGGCTCCTTTGTAAAAAACTAATTGTCCATAGGTGTGTTGGCTTCTGGATCTTTGATTTGATTCCACTGATCAACCTGTCTATTTCTGTACCAATATCATGCAGTTTTTATCACTATACAGCTTGAGATTGGGGATGATGATTCCTCCAGAAGTTCTTATATTGTTCAGGATTGTTTTAGCTATCTTGGGTTTTATGTTTTTCCATATGAAGTTGAGAATTTCTCTTTCAAGGACTGTAAAGAATTGTGTTGGAATTCTGATGGGAATTTCATTGAATCTGTAGATGGACATTTTCACTAGGTTAATCCTAAGGATCCATGAACATAAGAGATCTTTCCTTTTTCTGATACCTTCTTCAATTTCTTTCTTCATGGATTTGAAGTTCTTGTCATAATGATCTTCCACTTGCTTAGAGTTACTGCAAAATAACTTGTATTACATTGCATTGTTTGTGGCTATTGTGAAGGGTGTTGTTTCCCTAATTTATTTTTCAGTCCATTTATCATTTGAATAAAGGTGGGCTACTGATTTCTTTGAGTTAATTTTATATACAGCCATGTTACTGAAGTTGTTTTTTCAAACTGTAGAAGTTCTCTGGTAGAATTTTGGTGGTCACTTATGTATACTATCATATCATAGTGATACCTTGATATCTTTCTTTCCAATTTGTATCCCCTTGATCTCCTTTAATTGTCTTATTGCTCTAGCTAGAACTTCAAGAACTATACTGAATAGATAGGGAGAGAGTGGGTAGCCTTGTCTTGCTCATGACTTTAGTGGAATTGCTTCAAGTTTTCCTCCATTTACTTTGATGTTGGCTACTGGGTTGCTGTATTATAGCCTTTATTATGCTTAGGCACATACCTTGAATCCCTGATTTCTCTAACACTTTTAACATGAAGGGATATTGGATATTGTGGAAGACATTTTCAGCATCTAAGGAGATGATCATGTGGCTTTTTTCTTTGAGTTTGTTTATATAATGGATTACATTGATGGATTTTCATATATTGAACCATCTTTGCATTAAGTAGGTTGAAGCCCCCTTTATTGTGGTGAATGATGTTTTTGATGTGTTGTTGGATTTGGTTCTCAAAAATTTTATTGAGTATTTTTGCTACCATTAGAACGATTCATTAAGTCCCATTTATAGGGTTGAAATGCTTTTCTAGTTCAAAGTTCCAAAGTCTCTCATATTCCACCAAACAACAACATGGTCAGGACTATCATAACAGTACTCCACTCCCTGGTACCAACTTCTGTTTTAGTTCTTTTTTTTTTTTCTTTATTGCTGTGAGGAAACACCATGACTGAAGCTACTTATAAAGGAAGGCACTTAATTGAGAATTTGCTTACAGTTTCAGAGGGTGAATTCATGACCATTGCAGCAAGTAGATAGGCAGGCATGCTGATGGAGCACTAGTTGAGAGCTTACACCTGATCCATAAGCAGGAGGCAGAGAGAGGGTGGGGGAAGATCTGGTGTGGACTTTTGAAACCTCAGAGTTCACCCTCCAGTGGCACATCTCCTCCAACAGGGCTACACCTCCTAATGCTGCTAAAACTGTCCCACCAACTAGGGATAAAACATTCAAATATATGAGCTAATGGGGGTCATCCTCATTCAAACCACCACAATAGTAATTAGTATGAGGCCAATAGAAGAAAAAAATAAAAGAAGGAAAGTAGATAAAAGGGACAGTAAAGGAGGAAATAAGGCAGCTGCAGCTAAAGGTAGACATGGTCTTCTGTTGGTCAGCACCTGGCCATTGATAGAATTGTGGCCAGGATTTTCAAGTAGGAATCCACAATGAAGCCCAGGAATTCTAGGATAATAATGCTGCTCAAAACATAGCTTACCACTTTGGCATGCATGTGTACAGGAAAGTCAAAGATCTGGTTAACATCACAGAAGTGGTTGATTTAGCTTAATGTACAGATGAGATTTGTACAAGGATGAAGGAGGGGTACATGGGGCATAGGAAACCCACAGACCATCAGATCCTATCCGGAGTGGCACATGCCAGGGGACTGAGCAATAATGGGTAGAGGGGTAGGTAATAAATGGCACCAGAGCAGTCAAAAGTCATGTGATTGGGACTGGAGAGGTGGCTCAATGGTTAAAAGCATTGGCTGTGCAAAAGACTCAGGTTCAATTTACAGGACCAAATGGCAGCTCACAATTGTCTATAACTCTAGTTCTAGAGAATCTGGAGAATCTGATGTCTCCTACTTATTATTATTATTATTATTATTATTATTAATTATTATTTGGTTTCTGTGGACATTTGCATGTGTGTGGTGCATATGCATACACTCAGGTCCATACACATGTGTAAAATAATAAAGGGAACTGAGCTGGGTCCTAGGGGAATTCAGAAAGTTTGATGGATACAGTATTGTACCAGAGCTTAACCAAAGAGAGACTGCAGAAGAAAAAGCACACAAAAGTGTGAAGGCTTGCATCCAGAGCCACAAGGAACATGACAAAAACATTACCCAGCAAAAACAAGAAGGCAGCCAGTAGGAAGAGGGAGAATAAAATAGCTGGAGTTGTGGCAAATTACAAAATTACAGAACAACAAAGTCAGTAACTACTGTGTGGTTGACTTTCTCCATTCACCCTGAAGATATTCTCAGATACATGAGCTCATGAAGTCATACATGCATGAACTCATCTTTGTAGGCTTAGATTTTCCCAAAACCTACTTTAATAAGTGTTCTTAAACACTTTAACCTCCCTTCTAGTTCACCACCCACCACAAGTAGTGGAAAAGAAAGGTTAATAGGAAATGGGAGTTATCTACCTGTTTAGAAATAGTTCTTTGGGGGTGATTCCAGTCTTTGTTGTCAGCAAAACACCAACACAAATCATCAGTTTCAGTCCAGGCCACTTGGCAATCAGCAATGGCAGTTTGATCAAGAAGAAACAGAGGAAAGCTTGGCCAATTGGCCTGAGTCAGAGGAATTGGCAAGAAGCTGCTGGAATATCATGAGAAGTTCTTTGGAGAGTTACTTTTTATGAAGTTACAACAAGCAAAGACTAGTGAGGTGGAGCAAGGTGAATCAATGCCACAGCCTCCCCCACCCCCCACTGTCTGTGGGTCATATTTGGATTCCTTCTAAACATCACAGTCCTCTCACATGTTTGCTTCATCAAAAGATCCTCTCACCTCTATCTGCTCCAGCAAAAATATTCCTTCACGTGTCTGCTTCAACATTCTTTCACACATCTTGTTTAGCAAAACATTACTTCACCTGTCTACTTCAGCAAAACATTATTTGACATAACTGAGTTTCCAAAGAAACCAGAAATTTCCACTTCACATCTTTGTTTCTCCTCTTGGAATGTACACATATTCCTAGTAGTTTTTCAATCTCATTTAACCCACTGCTCAGCTTTCTCTCTCTTTTTCAAAATAGAGAGTACTCTAAAAATAGAGTGCTAAATATTCAGGGCCCTTTTTTGCCATCCACTGGAATGCCAGTATCCTAGGAATTCTATTCAGATTGATTAGGGAAGACCACATCCACAGACTACTTTTTGGAGCATTTACTGCTGACTTTTGAGTCTTCTTCCTTCTCTTCTGTCCTCTCTGTTCCTTCCTTCCCAAATTCTAACCTCTTAAAGTGATAACATTATTCTGCTTTGAGCTACTGGAGGACTCCCTAGCTCATAATCATTGCTTCAGGGCACCTTTCCATTTCTGATCTGCTCTATGTGAGAAAGCCACTGTCTTCCAGGCTGCAGGCAGGAGAAAAGAGGTATGGATAACACTAGAGATAAGATGATGCTTGGTTCCGGGCAGTGGTGGCGCATGCCTTTAATCCCAGCACTTGGGAGGCAGAGGCAGGTGGATTTCTGAGTTCAAGGCCAGCCTGGTCTACAGAGTTGAGTTCCAGGACAGCCAGGACTACACAGAGAAACCCTGTCTCGAAAAACCAAAAAAAAAAAAAAAAGAAAAAAAAAAAAAAAAGATGATGCTTGGATGATACTTAGTTGGTTTCGTGGGACATCTATTGTGCCTCTATCTTTCCCTATCTCTATCTCCTCTCTATTCAGGACAAGGGAAAACATGAAAAGATTCACATCAGATTGAGGAGACTGACAGACTGGAGGTGTGATGGTTGATTTAGAGACTGTTATATTTTTGTCTCTTTTCCATTTGTTACATTGTATAAAATATAGCTGATATGATCCCCAAACGGTATGGGACATGAGTTACAAGTACATTTGTTGGAGAATTACTGGAAAGAGACTGGGAGTCGGTAGTCAGATGTTTTGGGGATTGCAGAGGATTTTTTTCCCTCCTAATGGGGATGGAAAGGAAAGTTTCTAGTAGCTATTTTAATTTCTGCTCCAGCTTTGGTCAAGCCAACATTCAGGAATTCTTTTAAAAAATAATGATGATGATAATAATGCCTCAGTGGGGTGTTTCACCTTGTTCATTTAAGGCCGCTCTGCAGTAAATTTGTAATTTGTTCTCAGGGGCCTCTTCTGCTAACCTTCCCTTATGATAAAAAGCTCACAATGAGAGGGCAGGATGGCTTGGGAGCTAGAAGAGGCCATGGAGGCTCAGAGACCGAAGGTGACAAGAGAAATGTTTCTAACCACAACCCTGCATTACTTCAGGTCGAGCTCAAAAAGGAAGGATCTGAAGTTGGGAAATTCATCCATTCTGAAGTCTTCAAGCTCACCTTAGCTCACCTTCTCTTCTCCAGCTTTGTCTACGGAGAGCAGGCTGCTTTCTAAGGCTTCCCAGGTGAACTCCTATTTCTGCATAAAGCTTCACAGCTTAGTTCATATACCCTTAAAATAAGCTGAAAGGTTATTTTTGACGGACATTTTCCTCTAATTAGTAACATATTTTCATTAACCTAGAGAGCACAAAAGCCATCTTGTAGCAAACATATTAGCAAATCTCCTTTGATTCCTTCAAGGTCCTGTTTTTCCTCCATGGAATCCTTAAAAGATGATTCCAATCTTTCCCCTGCATTCTTGGTCATCTAGAGAAGGGGATAGGCACTCATGCTCCCCAGGCTCTGGAGAGTGTGCTCCTCTGGACACAGAGAAACTGTTCTCGCCTTGGCTCTTGTTCTTCAATCTCACGGTATGGGAAAACTTGAATATGCTTAAAATGACATGGTTTCCATTTAAAGCCTGTGAAATTTATTTATTTATTTTTTGGTTTGGCACTTATAAAAATAACGCAGTTAGCAGATATTGTAAGTATATAAGAAAGTAAATTTTTCTTGTGTTTTAAAGGTAAATTATAAATTATAACTCAGCATAGATTCCTGTAAATATGTGCTCTCAAGTGTCATGCGAACTCCTTTGCTGGAGTGGTGATGGATTTTGCTGAGGGCTCTCTGCTGTCTCAGAGTTATGGTTGGTTGGATGAGAGCTGCAGCTCGAAGTTAGTGTTGTCTGGGAGTCATTGCTCATTAAATAATTAGGTATTTTTCAAATATTCTCATTTTCTCATCAGTTAATATGATCAAAGTCATCTTGATTCTAAAACTAGAATCCATTCCTCCATCCTGGGAGTTTTAAAACTGCAATTTTTTTAAACATCTGCTTAAGCCTATGCTAGCAACATATTTCTCATTCACCTTGCCTCTACTATCTATATCTTCCTCATTTTTCTGCACTTTTCAAACCTCACTGCTTCTCTTCTTCCTCTTTTTCCTAACTCCTCACTCTTTGGACAGTAGGACTGGTTATGTCTTATTCTGAAAATCATAAGGTTTTTTTCTTCTTTATATGAAAACAGACTTCCTGTGGGGAACTTCAAACGTGCTAAAGACCAGGACCATGAGAGCTTTCCTGGACTGATTAATATACTTCCTGTCTGACTCAGGGATGGTATACAAAGAGTACAAACTGCAGATTTGATTTAGAGCAGATAAAATATCAAAAAGTTATAGAGTGAGTGAGTGAGTGCACAATTCACACCACACAGAACTATAGACAGAGAAGTGGGCAAGGAGGAGCTGGATAAGTCAGCAGACCCTGTAAAACACAGAACCCCAGTCTGGTGAAGCCACAGAGATTTGGATCAGAGGAGAAGTTGTTTTACACATTAGGTATGTGTTTTAAGACTTTGCTGCTCACTATAGTAGACTAAAATTTTATCTCCTGTGGGGTGTGCTGGTGCATGCCTATAATCCTAGCATGTGGGAGGCAGAGGCCAGCCTGGTCTACATAGCAAGTTCCAGGGCAGCCTATGCTGGATGAATCTGAAATTGTCTCAGGGAGAAGAGATATTACAAAAGAAAACCTGTGACTATGTCATACCATCTCTGTGAGTTCTCTGTCTGTCTCTGTCTTTCTGGTTCTCTCTGTGTCTCTGTATCTGTCTCTCTCTCTCTCTCTCTGTCTCTGTGTGCCTGTCTCTCTCTCTCTCTGTTTCCCTCTCTGTCTCTCTGTTTTCTCTGTGACTCTGTCTCCGTGTCTCTCTGTCTGTCTTTGTCTCTGTCTCTTTTTGCCTCTCTCTCTCTGTCTCTGTCTCTGTCTCCCTCTTTGTCTCTGTCTCTTTTCTCGGTGACTCTGTCTCTTTGTCTCTGTCTTTCTCTGTTTCTCTGTGTCTGTTTCTGTGTCTCTGCCTCTCTGCCTCTCTGTCTCTGTCTGTATCTTTCCATCTGTCTGTGTCTGTCTGTCTGTCTGTTTGCCTGCCTGCCTGCCTCTCTGTTATTGTTATCATGGCTCTGGACTTTCCTGAGGCCGTTTAATTTCATCCTGAATTTGGCACTCTGCTGTCTAGAAGTCCTCAGTCAGGCTTTGAGGCCAACAGGGTAAAGTTGTAGATACAATTTGTTACCAGCAAAGGGGGGCGATGCTCCATCACTGGCCACCTCTCTGATTCTTCTTGGTCAGTGATTCTCAAGCTTCCTAATGCTGCGAGCACATATTGTGACCCCCCCCACCATAAAATTATTCAATTGCTACATAATAATTGTGATTTTGTTAGTGTTATGGATATCAATGTAAACATCTGATATGAAAAAGGGTTGTCAAGGGGTGGCGACCCAGAGGTTGAGAACCGCTTTATTTCCCTCTCCTTCAGAGATGAATTTCCGTGCAAAGCTCCCTTTTCAACTGTACACACTGTGACACTTCGTGGCTCAGAATCTAGCCATTGATTTTTTTTCTATCTGACATACCCTCTTTCTCCTTTTCCATTTTCCACAACCATAGCAGGCTACTCAGTACCACTAATCCCAGAACTATTTCATTCAGGTTTAATTCCAATTATCTGCTGATGCAAGTATCTATAATATAATGCACCTTAAGCAATAATGTGGGGTTTTTTTGGTTTATTTTGTTTTTGTTTTTTTCTCTTTTTGTTGTTGCTTTTAAAAGTTTATTTATTTATGTATTTGGGTACTTTGTATGCATGTATATCTGCACACTGGAGGATAACATCAGATAGGTGTGGGCTGCCATGTGGGTGCTGGGAATTGAACTCAGGACCTTTTGGAAGAGCAGTGAGTGCTCTTAACCACTGAGCCATCTCTCTAGCCCTCAAGGGTCTGTTTTTGTTTGACTGGGAATCCTCAAGTTTTAAAATAATATCCTCTATACACTCAGTTTTATATTGCTAAGGAAACAAGATTAGTCAAAGGGACCTAAGGGGAGACATGCAACATAAGCTATCTTTTATTATTTCTTCTTCTTCTTCTTCTTCTTCTTCTTCTTCTTCTTCTTCTTCTTCTTCTTCTTCTTCTTCTTCTTCTTCTTCT